>CAJPVJ010001251.1:0-14811 GCA_905397405.1 Oppiella nova | reverse complement strand
AAAATAATCCATTATTAAGTGATTTCAAATGATTATAAATACGCGCCACTCACTAATTCTTCTTGCGAGAGATCTTCTCCAGGCTTAATAATATGTTAACTGATTTAAGATTAAGAATGACTCCATCTAATATTCAAAAATATTTATTTGTAAATTATAACCAATTTCTATAACCATAATTAATAAAATTGAATTGTCCAAAAATTTGTTTTACACCGTGTATACATTTTCTACTTTTTGAATTATTAATCATTGCGCTGAGTTCTGTGCCTGATAATGAACATCAAAACGACTAGTGAACTAGTTAATTTCAGCTAATATTACATATAGCTTGCATATTAACAGCATACATTAATTAAAAATTACTCATTAATCTATCAAATAATGTCCTACTTATATGATCATCGACAATTCACCCGGACACCTGTGCTCTATGGGGTCAACATGTTTTGACATGTACTAGATTAATTAATTTTCAAATACAAAAAAATCGTATAAAAGCTCGACGAGTGTGCTTGTTAGATTCAGTTTATAACAAAATTACAATCATATTTCGTTTTCAGGATTGAAACTTGTTCATTTTGTTTGGGCTAAGATGAAACATTTATTGGTGTTGATGATGATGTCGGTGCTGATCACCGGGTGCTTGGCACAAGACCATCCATGCAATTTTCTACTGAATTTGCTATTGGATCCAGGTTGTAGTCTAGGTTCCATCGGTCTCAGAGACACCCAGGGTGCTTTGCAAAGGTGTCACCAATGATGGCGATATAGGCGACGTCCCTGGAAATAAATGATTACCAGCGATTACTACTGGGTCACGCAAAATTGCCACGTTAAATATTTTGAATATTTGCTAGATTAATATAAAAATGTTATTAATTTGAATCTAAATTTTGTTGGCTTGTTTTATTATATTTTAATTAATATTTCTAAAATTATATAATTATTTAAAATCAACTGAATTTAACAAATTTATTAATGAAACGTAAATGTGCAATTTATATTAATTAGTTTGAATAAAAATTAATTGTATTTTAATACTAGTATTTTTAAATATTTTATTTTATTATGGGTCGACCGGTTTGACGCGCAAGATTAATTAACATGGTATTTTTCTAATTGCTTAATTTAAAATTATTGTTTATAAATTTAAATTCTAATAATTGGATTAAAATTAATAACTTGATTATAATATAATATATCAACTACTAAAATATAATAAAATAAATATTACGATAAAATAATATATAGAAAATATTTATTAATGTATTATACACGCATATTACCTTAGCTTATAATTTAATGTAACACATAAACAAAATAATTTGAATCGAGATAAGCATGTTTAATTAATTTAACCTTAAATTGAATATGCATATAAATTAATTATATTTTCAAACTAATTTAAAAACAAAATTAAAGTCCAGTAACCTACAATTAATGTATAATAAAAATATTACTTATATACAGTAAACAAATAATTATTAATTTAACAAAAATAAGTTCTATTTATTTATATGATCAGTAACAATTTTCATTTGTGTTATACCAGGGTCAATACAGTAAAATTATTACCTTTAACATTTAACACAAACAACATAAACCCGACATATTGATTTTAATAATTTAAGTTTAATAAAAGTATAAACTAGGTCTGTCCTAAAATTTATTGAAGTTGAATATGTAACAAATAGTGTATTATATTACCAGTGACAAATTACACTGGCAAGTGTCTTATATTAATGTCATTTTGTTAAATAGTCACAAAATAATAATTACCTTTGTCACAAAAATACCCATATAACAACTAGTGAACTAGTTAATTAGTATTTGATAAATTTGATACACAATATTACACTTATCTTTAATATATCAACTAATGTACTAGATATGTGATAAATTACAAATTACCACAGTCAATTAAATTTCAAACAAAAAAACCACATAAAAAGACGACAAGTGAACTAGATACATTCAGTATTTCATAAAGCAATTCACACTTTAGTTGCTGTTTTTAGTATTTATACCGAAAATCGTTATATTGTTTTGCGATACAATGAGAGTACTATTGGTAATCATGGTGTCGGCGCTGATCGCCGGGTGCTGCGCACCAAGACTTTGAAGGTTTATGTGAAAATTTTATATTTCAACTGTTACTTCGTGGTATTTGCGAGCAACTAGGAAAATGGGATGTCCAAGGTGCTTTGCAAGGCATCACCGATGGTGGCGATATAGGCAATGTCAGTGTGAAAGCCTACTAACACCGAAATTGCCTGGCGCAAAATTCATTGACTTAAAAAAGTTAAATAATTGCCAATAAATGATTCAATTAAATGTAACTTTGTTTTTGTTTGTTACGTGTATTTTTGGGGAATTTTTGAAATTAATTTTATGTAACTAAAATTACTATTTTTGCATAATTGTACTTTTTCATATAAAACATTATTTTGAATTTTTAAATTTATCTAATTTTTAAATAAATTATGAAATTAAATTATTTTAGTTTTATTAATAGTAAGGGAAATATTTTCTTGATTTGGTTGAATTAAATAAGTCATAAATTATATTGACATTCACATGCGTTAATAATTTTACAAAACTTATTAATTTGTAATTAAATATTAAAATACTTGTCATAGAAATTATTGTATATACTGTAATTTTGCTAAAACAAAACTACATAACAGATCAATTAATCAATTAATAATATTATCTAATATTTATAATATAATAAGTAACACATATCATTAATATAAGTGCAATACTCGGGTAAATAATAAGTGTTTATTTTTTAAATAATGACCTACCTACTTAATCATATTACTATACCTGTGAAAAATTACATTGGCAAGTATGCTATATTGGGGTCATTAGGTTAGTTAGTCACAAAATAATAATTAATTTTGTCACAAACTACGCATAAAACGATTAGTGAACTAGTTAAATTCAATTAATATTTAATAAATTTGGTACAAAATATTACAGTGATGAACAATATATCAATATAACAAGTAATGTTCTAGATATCTGATCAGTTACAAATTACCATTACACGTGTGCCATATTGGGGTCAAACGGTTAGACACAAACATACAGTAAATTAATTTTCAAACAAAAAAACGCATAAAAAGACGACAAGTAAACTAGTTACATTCAGTTTATCATAAAACAATTAACACTTAAGTGGACTTATTTTAAATGATTTTTACCCGAAAAACGTTATCATATTGTTTGGTATACAATGAGACTACTATTGGCAATCATGGTAGTGGTGGTGCTGATCGCCGGGTGCTGCCCCCAATCATCTAATCCATTTAATTCGGGCATATTTAGTTGTACTGGATTATTGGCGTTATTTAACGATACATGCGTAAAAATATTTGAATGTGACCATGGTATCAGACTCCCGGAAGAGTGCGACGATGTATGACCGATGGTCACTCCTAAACCATGCACTTGGACAGCCTAGTTGCGAGTGAATCGTATTATATCTATTGGAAATTATTTCATGATTAAATTAACTTCCTAAGTAATTAGCTATTATAAACAATGCAATTCATTTTAATACAGTTTTTATTTTGCTTGATTATATTCGGTTTTTGCTTATATTTTTTAAATTATCTAATAATCTTAGAGTTAATACATATCTAAATTTATAAAATTATACAGTAGATTATTGTACTAAATTTTAGTTTGTTTTAAAATAAAATTATAATTACAAATGTATATGTAATTTATTTCTAAAAATAAAACCAGTACTTATTTACATAACAATCAGAATAGATTTTGCTTGCTAATGTTTTGTGTTTAGTAAAATAATTTAGTTATAAATATATATTATTAATATAAAACTTATTATTCTAATGTGTTTACAATATCATATATTTTTCAACAGTAAGATATGATATTTTATATAACAGTGTAGTTCAAACAACAAGGTGATTACTAAGGCATCCTAGATTTTATATTTAAATATGCGATTTTGTAAACATTTAAATACCCTTTTTATAAATAATTTGTTTTGCATAGGTTACTAAACCAATTAATGTGTAATCATATTTATTTTTGCACATGTTGCTTACTACAGATTTATGTGTTGAATTTAATTGATAATTATTAAACAAATAAAAAGGTTTAATTATATTAAGCAAACTCTAAGTCTGTCTAAAGTTTCATGATCATTTATAAACTGCATTATCTGCTCATAGAAGTTTTACGATTAAAATGTTTAACAGCTTGTACAATTTCAAGATAGGTTTTTATATTCTCACTACATTAACTTAACTTAAATTTAGTGCAAAAAGTTTTATATAATCAACATAGACTTAATTGGTTGAAATTACATATAAAAGTAAAATGTATCTGGGTTATAGTTGTCCTAATTCCCCTCCGTAGCATACTGTGAACAATAGGGATAGGCTAATGAAAAGTTGCATGTTGCAATAATAAAATAATTTTTGTTATAAACTGTAAATGATTTATGATATTATTTTAAAGTTACTTTTTATATACATTTCCAAACATGGATAGAATTATTGTGACGTGTAAGTTTTTCATTGCACCTATTATTTAATACATTATTTACAGGATATTATCATGTTTATACTGTATCGAGATGTCCATCTTGATAAAAGTAAAATCCTTTAAGTTTAAAAATTGGAAAGTGTCGTAATACATCGTTTGTACGAGAACATTTAAATAATAATTTTATTTAAACTAAAATGTTTAAATCAAAACTAATTGCTTTGATAACTTTGTTTTCTATAGTGACTGCAGACTTTAATATAGATGTCTATAAAGATGTGATAAATTCACGTAATTTTACGGGAAAAGTAGTTTTAGTGATGGAGAGTAGTTCGGGCATCGGTGAGGGTATCGCCAAACTATTCTCCATATTAGGGGCCAATGTGGTCACAGGTATGACAGCCGCCAAAGTCCAGAGAGTGGGCAAAGAGATACAGGAATTATCACCAATGGAACTAAAGGTTTGTTTAAATATTAATATATTCTCGCACAATAGAAAAGAAATTCCCGGTGTTTGCGCGGGAATACGATGATATTCTTTTTAAAATACCTTATATACATTTTACTATGTCCAAATATGGATAAAGTGATTGTATTATGTTATTTTTCAACTGCACCTGTTATTAAATACATGATTTACAAGAATAATACAATGTTTACACCCGTACTCTTGTTTGTTTTAATTGGGAAATGCTATGTATGTTTATGTTTTTGATTTGGATCAGGTTCAAATGGGATTTCCGTAGTTGTTTATTTTACAGTAGCAAATCTTAGATTTTTAATTTTTAAAATAATTTATATTATCAATTTACTATTTGATATTCTTTATTTAGAAATTACTGATATAAACTCGAAGAATTAACTATTTTTACTGTATTAAGAATTAATACTCGAAAACGGATAATCCAATCCTAATCCTCTCTTCATTCTTTTATAGCCCATACTTTGCTGATTGTAAAAATATTTTTTATTGTATAATAATCTACCAAGGTAACTGCGCCATTTAAGTTTCAAAAAAGAGGGTTTTGCATTGAAAATACATTAGATTTTGTCATAGAAATTTCATTGTTAATATTTGCGTTTGTAAACTCCATTTATTCCTAAACTAACCATGATAAAATTAATCAATTTAAAGCAAGTTTATTCCATGTGATACTGATTATACTCCCAAAGAGATAATGTCTCTACACCACATTTAAGAGAATGAATAGTCTTTGTTTGTATAGCAAAAACTATACTAGCTAAAATTAATCTGATAATTGGATTTGAAAGAGAAATCAAAAATGAGCGAGTAACTATTTCAGGAATTTTTTATTATAATTATAATCCTTATTGTTTACAATTAAAAAGTGGAAAACTTTGAATTTAACCTTAAATTCTTGAATTTAAAAATTAAATTTAATGTTTATTAAAAATTCCTGAAATAGGTACTCGCTCATTTTGAATTCTCTTTCAAATCCAGCTATCATATCAATTTTAGCTAACATAGATTTTGTTGTATAAACCAAGACTATTCCCTTAAAGGTAGTGTAGAGACATAATGTCTTCGGGAAAATAATCAGGATCAAGTTCTACAAACAAGTCTTAAATAGATTAATTTTATCATGGTTAGTTTAAGAATAAATTGAGTTCATAAACACTAGTTTTGTATTATGCATTTTCAAACACCAAATCTAATGTATTTCAATGTAAACCCCTCTTTTTTGAAACTTACATGGCGCAGTTACCTTGGTAGATTTTTATACAATAAAAAATATTTTTACAATTCGCAAAGTAGGGGCTATAAAATATTGTAGAGAGGGTTAGGATTGGATTATCCGTTTTTGATTATTAATTCTTAATACAGTAAATATAGTTAATTCTTCGAGTTTATCATCACCTTAGTTTAAGTGTACCAAGTAGCTGTGCATTCTCACGACATTTATTATCGTAATGCATTTAATTGCCTATTTATTGAATGAATTGAAAACAAATTCAGTAATTATCATGAGAGTTTTTATAAGCAAATATAAAACTTTCCCATAACACTTCCGAAATAATTATTGAAACATTAAATTTTCCGTAATCCCTTAATACAATTTCTACCTGTATACATAAAATTTATTTTAAAATATAAAATATATTTCTGTATCCTTGTGTACTTAATTAATTAGATTGTGGCTTGGAATTAATTTTACATTTATTAAAACATGAGTATTTCTGAAGAGAATATTTCTGTTGAGGTTCGCACAGAATATCAACCTTAGTTGAGTGCACGACCTCTTAAAACAACAATAAGTTCAAATTCAAATTAATAATAATGTAATTACATTAAATAGAAATTATTACAAAAAGACTATTATAAATGTAGTTATCAAATTAATGAAATATACCTATGAAAAATACATTTAAAATTTAGCTACACAATTTATGTACGTATTTATGATTGGTCCCCCATGTACTATTTACATTTCTTGAATTTAAGCTAACAAACAGCACCTTTCAAACTCCAGCTAAGTAGGCGCCTCATAATTATGTAGTTTATAAAGTGTTGTGAGACTGATTAATAATATAATTTCTGTCACCCACCTGCTTTAAATTTTATCCATGAGGTATCGGTAGAAGAAATCATTATGAAAATTTTTTGACTTTTCCTTAATGCCATCAAATTTATAATCATCGACAATGATACTTTTATTAATTGTCCACTGTTGACTACTATTCAATATATCCCTGCACGTTGGCCTATCATTGTATGTGAAGTTCAACATATTTCTTAGTGAGCTTAGTAAAACTTTTAGGTTTTGATATAAATTGTCCGATAAAAACAGGTCCAGGCTAAAAATATTAGAAATGTAATTATTATTTTATAATAATTTTTAATATAAATTTATCGATAGAAATAATATCATATTATATTAATATTAGTTTCACTCAAAATAATGTAAGAGCTTTACCATAAGTATCAATATTTAAAAATTTAACCGGGAACCAATTTAAATTAAACATAATAAACTAAATTTCAATTGACGAATATGTTTTATCAATTAAAAATGACCTTTAACATACTACCGTCACCGTATAGAGTATGCTATAATAATAATCATTCTTATAATTACTAATAAATATTGAGTGTCCCAACAATTTTAAAATTAATTTAGTACAATTCTATTTATCGTATTCTAATTAAAACCATCCCAAAATATTATTATAACATTACCTATTATGTGAAATTTTCAAATGATTTATAACTTTCCATCCTGATCATAATTAAATAATAAGCGCACAAGCCCTTGTTTCGAGTTCACAAAAATGTTTGTGTTTTGTATGCATTAATATATAGATAACTGCACAACCGGGTCTATCGTAACACTAATTTTCAACAGTAATGTAATTAGTGATGTATTAACATTTCGTATCGATACACATGGTTTAGTGGGCGCCATTAATTTATGACCAAGATTAAAATTTTTAATTTATGCAAATTGAACAAACAGAATTAATGTTTTCTGAATATTGTTGTGTAATTTTCATTAGAATACAATAATTAACGGTTGTCTATGATTTTACCTACGTTGATTTGACCTACAATACCTAAAATACTAAAATATTTATGGTTCCGACCATCGAATCACTGCATGTGATATATGGTTGGAATCAGCTCAATGAGTAGGTTAAGAAATTCACTTCTTAATCTGGGTCAGCTAATATTCCTCCATGGTTAAAGAAGATAATTATATTTAATTCAACTCAAGAAGATAATTTCTTAATCTACTCATTGAGTTGATTCCAACGATATATCACATTCAATGATATGATGGTCGGAACCGTTATAGATTGGTTAAAATTTTAACATTATAGGTATTGTAGGTCAAATCAACGGAGGTCAAATTAATATCAACGATAATTAACAATGTAGTAAAATTAAATTTAAAATCGTTGGAATACCCTGCAACCCTCATTATATTACTGTTACTATTTAATAAATAATTTCTAAAATACCTATTGATATCAACCCCAAACAATTCCGAACCCACAAAGGCCGCGCTATAGACATCAGCCTTAGTTGTGTAATGTGCTTTGGTGCCACCACTTGTGTTATAACTATCAACTTCGGGAGATCTGTATTTCATGGTGCCCACGCACCTCGAGTGACTCATCGAATTGTAATTGTGCACAACAGTCAAACCAAAATCGCCAAGCTTAATATACCGACGTTCCTTTACATCGTTGACGATTAGTATATTATCCGGCTTAATATCACGATGTATAATTGGCATGTCTAATGTATGCAAATAATCTAAGCACTCTAATAATTCGATAAATATCTCGCATGATATAAAATAATCGTAAGCATTAATTGAGCCTGCTGATTGTCGCACGAATAGTTCCTGTTTGTGTTCGATAATTGTTTTTAAATTTTGCGAACAATACTCCATTCGAATTAGGAGTATGTTTTTCTCGATATAACTTTCGTAATACTGAACAACATGATCATAGTTTACGCTGACCAAATTCTGTATTTCCCGTTTCCACTTTTCAGGTTCAAATTCTATTTGAATACATCAAGTACAAAAATTAATAAATGACACTTATTATATACAAATTATATACTTATTATTTGTATATGAGATATGATTACCACTATAGTATATTTTATAATGTGAATTCTAAAAATCAGTTAATTTTTAATTTATCTGATGTTGGAAAGCAAAACCAGACTTATGGTTTAATATGAATTTAAACATTTTTCATTTATTTTCTAGTAAAGTATAAAGATTACAAGTTAATAAATAAATAAGTAGCATGCATTGAACATTACTATTTTATGATTATGTTTATGTTTGCATTTATTAGTAGAATGCATGTTACATATATTTAACTTTTTCAACCTTTATACTATACTCGAAAGCAATGAATAATGTTTAAATTTATATGTAATCCATGTCTGATTTTGTTTTCCAATATCAGATATACTATATGCTTACATAATATACTGTATATTATAATATTTAACAATTAGATAAAAATAATTTCGAAAATTGTTTGTACAAATGTTTTTTATATTCTATCAGTAAAAATAAATTAAACATTGTTTATATTCATAATTTAAAACTTATTTTACCTTTAATTTCTATCTCTTTAAAAGCGCATACTTTTCCATCAAGATTATGTTTTGCCTTAAATACCGTACCAAAACTGCCTTGTCCTAATTTTTCTAGTAGTGTATATTGTTTTAAAATGTACATAAACTCAACATTATCAAACTCAATAGCTGATATAGGCAGTAAACATGATTTTTCTGTAAAACATATAAATCTTTATTAAATAAAAACTAAAATATTTATTTTTATCAAAAATAACTAACCTATTATAGATATGTTATCTATTTCGCCATCAATTGATGAAGGTTCTAATTGATACTGGGTAGTTAGTAGTGAAAATGTCGGTTCAATTTTAGAATTATTAATAATAATATCCATAACGTTTTCATTAACTTTAAAGATAAATTTTATATTGTTAGAATTAAATCGTTTTTTACTTGAACTTGTTGATTTATAAATAATATGCGTGTTAATAATATTATCATTTTCAAACAGCATTATTTTAATAGGATATGAATCTTTTGAAATTTTTGTTTTCATTGTGTAGATATAATAATCTTTATAGTCTTTTTTGTTTTTAATACACGGATTAAAATTATATTCAATTCGTTGAGTTCCATCAGAATCGAATAATTTAACTTTTATTGGATTTTTAATGATATTCTTTATCATGATTGGATCGAGGTTATTTTCCAACATTTGCGTAAAATAGAATGTTCCGTTCGCAATCATTTCAATAGGGTCACAAGCATACAACATGCTTTTTGTATATCTATTTTGAAATATTTCAGTTTTAATTGGGTTGATAAAACGTGAATATCCTATTAGTATTATTCTCGATATATTTATTTGAACTGATTTTGCAAATAAAAATAAGTTTTCAATATAAGAGTTTGAGTTGAAATTTAATGTCGTGAACTGTTCCCGTTTGTACCATAGATATTTTATCACTGTATTTCGTAATTTCATTATGCTATACTCGAAGGTATTATCATGTATTGAAATAATAATTATATATTCTTTGTCGGAATCGTTAAAATTATTATCAATGATATATGCAATTGCCGCTACGCTCATCTCAGTGATAATTTTGGCATCATTATACCCTGCTATTTTTGCAATATCAAGCATGCAACGTTTCATCGTGATAGTGTAATACGTGGGCACGGTGAGCACGACCAAAAGAATTTGTTTTTTAATTAGTTTTTTTACTTTACGATTTAAATCCATTATTTGTAACGCAACTAAAGTTTCGACAAATAATTCAAGGTAAGTACCTGGATTCTTTAAGTCAATATTAAGTTTGACCCTTAGTGGTTGTTTATTCCAATTTTTAAATGGATACTTTTCTAGTTCGTTATCGCTAATCGAGTCGCGACATAATAGACCATGCACAGATTTATTATCGCATGCTAAATAATTGTCGGCTTCGTTACCAAATAAAAATGTTTCATTAAAAGCGATGGCGTTTTTAATATAGTTTGATTGGTCATCATAAATAATTTTGACATCACCATTAAAATATATAGGAACAAGAATTTTGTCCTCATAATAAATTCCAATGTACTCTGATTGAGTAATATGTCTGAAATTATTTTTCTTGATCTTGTTCCTTTTCTTATATAATTTCTCTTTAAATTGTTTTAATTCTTGCTCCTTGAAAAAGCCGATATCTTCCGACTTGATATTGATAGCTTTAATTTTACTATGCGTATCGGCCAATAGTTGAGCAATTTGCTTATCTAATTTTTGATTAAGTTCGTTATTTCTAAAAAATTGTCCGTGTAATTTCGCAGTATTTTCAGTAAAAACTTTCAGTTGATTTGAAAATAAAATTTTCATAAGCGTGTACACATCAGATAGTTTAGGTATTGAAGGATTCAACATCGGTGTTGCTTGATTATATTCAGAAGTTTCGGTAATTTCTTGCTTCTGAAAATATTTAGACATTGTAGTTTTATGAGCAGGGTTGTTAGTTTTTAAATTTGATTTGAATATATTTCCTGGTCTTATTAATTTATGTTTATTATAATTGTCATCTTTTAAAACCACATCAGTCCGCAAAGTATTTGATTTAACACTGATGCAATCATTTGTGATGCCATATAAAGTTGCATCATTACAAATATTTATATTATCATTCGACTTAGGCCTGAAAATTGTTAATTTCTCTTGTTCATCTTGGATTGTAACATTTTTTTCATGAATTACTGCTTCAACTATAATAGTTTTATTATTATTATCCATGAAATTTTCGTTAGCTTCAACATTTTGTTGTTCATTTATATTATAAGGTAAAACATTATTAGACAAATTAATTATTTTATTTTGGGTAAATTTGTCATTAAAATCATTTGTATTAAGCTTGATAGATTTTTTAAATTTGTTACTTTCCACATTTTTGATTTCGTTATTACAATCACAATCAAAGTTATTTTGAAAATCAATTTTTGTTATGTTTAATTGTTTTTTTAATATCTTCTGGAATTCGGATATAATTCTCGAATCATTAGTATATTGTTTATTAATACATTCCATGTTAAATTTAAATATTAAATCATTTCTAATAGAAAGCTCATTTGTATCAAAAGAGTTTGTTGTAAATTTCCCTAAATTCACTTCCGATTTTAGTCGATTTTTATACAAATCTACATATTTTTCAATACAAAGGTCCAAATTTGTTTTAGTGAACATTTTATTAATTTTGTTAGTTTGAAAAGTAGAATGATTTAGAAATAAGGTGTCAAAGTGTTGTTGACAGATTAACAATACATGTGGTTTAACATCTTTCAATAAATCTTGATAAATTTTAATCCACATACCTTTAATGGTTTCGTCGTGTTTGGCTATAATTTCACTAACTGTATAATCATTTACAGTGAGTACAAACTCTTTTTCGTATAGACTTTTGGCCATAGTTTCGCAGTCAATTTTCAATTTATTATTAACATCATTAATCTGAGCTATTTTAATTTTATAGTTAATTAGGTCGTTGTCAAATAATTCATAAAATTTATTACATATGATATCGTTATTAAATAAAATTTTTAAATCATCTCGATTGGGTAAATATTTATTTAATGTATAATCACTGATGGTGAACTCATTCATTTCGCATAGTTTGTGGCAATTCGTTATAAATAAATTATAAATCTCAATAAACTTTTCACAACGTACTTTTTGTTCCTGCATAAATTTAAATAGATTACTAGAGAAAAAACGCCGGATATATTTTAATCCATTAGAATTGATGTAAAAATCGAACGTGATATGTGTAGATACTGATTCGTAAACATTTTCAAAATTTGAATTTTGCTTCGATTTCATGCAATTAAAAAAGTTTTCGAAAAGTAATTCAAAAAACTTGTCTTTATGCACGGCTAACAAATGTTCAGCCTTGTCCATCCTGGATTTGCATATATCCTCAAAATTGACTCGCTCATTTTCAATGTCATATATTAAATTGCTTTTGTATTTTACAAATAAATCATGATGCATAAAAATATTAAATTCGATCAAGAATTTTATTTTCTTTAATTCATGACCAATATTCACAGCTTGTTTTAAATCCGACATTTCATTGTCAATCTGGTTTTGCATATACTCTCGGTATTCTAATATACATCTTTGAAAAAATTGCGATATTTTATCATCCACATCCATTTGTATAGCCGTGAACGTTGTTTTTAAACTAAGAATATTTTATTGGTTATACATATGATTTACTATCTTATTTTTATCATAGAATAGGCATTCATTTTAGAAGTTTTAACTTGCTAAAATAAAATATTTATAGTTTATTGTAGAAAAAAGAGTTATTTTAAAATTTATCTCAACATAGTTATAATTTTATAAGAAAATATAATCCAAAACAACAATAAAGAATGAAATTTTATATCCAATTTAAAAACATATGTAGGGTTACAATAATCATATAATACTTCCAAATGCAAGAGACACCTTGTTAGGGGACGCTAAACAAAACTGTTGATTGTTTCAATTTTTACGGACAATTAATTATTAAGTTTTAATTAGATATATCATTAGGTGAGATTAAACTGTGTAAGTACAATCGGTAATAACCCTAATAATATGATCATATCGACCATTACTGGTGGCATACACATTCTACACGTAAAATATCATTATTCCTATATTAGCAATTTTTAATATGAATTCATTTGAAAATAATTAAACTTCTGTAAACTTAACGACATGTTTTAAATTCTAACGGTTTATTGTTGTCAATGTGTCTGTGAAGTCCATAGGAATAATGTTATTTAGTGTGTAAAATGTGTATGCCAGAGAATATAATTGGACTTACGCGAATAGTTAATTATATTTGCCGAGTTTGATCAATTCAAATAGTCCATAGGGTCTTATCGTTTATGTTATTACTGATTATCCTTGCACAATTTACGCTAGCCTCACAAAGTTCCCCACTTACTCAAATAATAACATCATAGTGAAGGAGCTCACCCAAAAAAGCCTAAAACGCCAAGTCTTAAACTTGAAAACATAACTAACCTTTTGGGGTAGAACCGTTTATACGGTAATATTGGTTTATATGTGGTTAATAGATTTATAACTATACTGGGTAAGTGTCATCTGTTATTTTACTAATTAGAAAACCTAACAAATTTGATTGAATTTTTATAATTGACATTCCCAGATAACATACTTGAAGAATAACCTTTTAATATCCATAGAAAAATATGATTCACTGTGGTTCTACGACAAAAGGTCTAAAACCAAAAAGACGTAAACTGAAATAACTAACTGACCAGTGGACATATTTTTAATTATATTAGGGGTTTTCATAATATCTGTCAGGTAAAATTAATATCTAAAATACATTTAACTCGGAAACCAATAAAGATATTGAAAAGATTTTTAAACCCCAACTATGGATTTTTCTTATATGTGTTCCCCAGAAGACACAACTAAATTCGAGCACCGGTAGGCCGGCACAGGTAGGTTTTCTGTACAGCAATAACTACATTTCATAGAGAGACAATCAGCACGGCGTTGGAAAGAGCATAAAAAATGATCGAACCCATCTATCAGGATTTTCCTGTTAATTGTATCATTAAGGGACAGGGAGGCGCTGTAGATTATAATATTAAATAATATATAGAAAAATAGAAGAAATTATAAATTTGACTTAATCATCAAATTGTACTCAAAAAGTAGATAATAT
>CAJPVJ010001250.1:0-17216 GCA_905397405.1 Oppiella nova | reverse complement strand
AATGGAAAGTGGTTTCATTTATTGGGAAACTTACTCGATTCAAATGTCTTGGAGTCCAAGTGCTTTGTGGTGGAGAAGTAGATGTACCCGAAGTCCCAGTTTTGTTCATCTGTTGTGAGTGTGGGTTGGGAGCGGATGAGCCACTGTTTGGGTAATTAAGTGCTGAATGTGTTTGCGCTGAAGGATGGCTGGGATCGTAAGTATTATAAACTTGATTTTCACCACCAGTTCGTCGATCGGTTAGCGTTTGGTTTTGGATATGAGTGCGCGTCGGCATCATTGACGAGTAGACATCAGTAGCCGAACGCTGCAAACTATAGTCCAATCCCTCGTGTTTTGCTGATTGTCCCGAAATGATACCAACGCCTGACATGGAATGAGTCTGGTATTGATGACTGATATTAGAGTTGGCGTTCGCTGTGTTCTGTGGGTCGGCGCCCATTTCAGGTGCATTCGTGTGGTGCAAACTTCTGCATTCAAATCATTGTTAATCAATACCTGTGCATCAATTCATTAAAGGAATGGTATACTTGGCTGAAGTATTTGTGCAAACAATATATTCCACATCATTGGTGTATGGATTAAGGAAAGCAAAACTACTGGTCCTCAGCCAAACCCAATCGCAGTTCTTTGCCCGGAACCGATACATAACAGACATAACCTGACCCTTAAGTTTGAGCACTGGAAGGGAATGAGAAATTGTGATGACATGTTCGACACGAGTGGATGGATAATGGATGCAAACCCTGTTCGAAGCTCTCTTTCATATGGTTTTGGTCCTCCGGATGGAAGTAATCGAAACAAGTCTTCCCCAGAAGTTCTTGCGGCTGATACCCGAGGATAGCAGAGACGCGTTGGTCAACGAAAGTAAACTTGCCGTCCATACTATGTCTCGAAATGAACTCATTGTTGGAATTGGATCCCATTAGGTCACTGGTGTTTGGTGTTGACGTCACTTGAAGTCTTCCGATGGCAACGAGACAACAATGAGAACCTCCGTGTCCTTCGTCACTATCTAAGCGATCCATTTGAACGCCAGTTGGCGGCCAGTTCTTGATATATCCGGTGCAGTGAACCACGGCATACGAGTTGCCGTCCGGTGAATGGCCTAAACTGTTGCGTTGTCTCATACGGTGTATATGACTCGGGGATATGCTGTCCGGTTGGACGTTCCCGATCTTCATACGACATATGAAGCCACGCCTCGAACCCATACATAATCGCATCGATGACTGATGGCCTTCTTTCTTAACAGTTCCCGCTATGGATTGCAAATCATTTCCATTAGTTACCTAACTCTAAATATTTCAAACAATTAATTACTTTTCAAATCAAGAATTCGTCCCGAATTTGGAGATTCTTGTGTTGAGAGCTGTTCTCTAACTTTATCGACGTCTTCGTTATGTATTATGTCATAAACACATGAATTGAAAAAATCAGTCTATATTTGAAGCAAAAAATAGATTCATTAGTAATATTGTTATAAAAATCATATAAGAAATAAGACCTGAGAGTGATTGAGAACAGGTGTGACCGAATCGGACACATATATGATACGTCCCGTATCACAGGCCACCACAAACAGAAAGCCATCGGCAGCCTATACAACAATTATGCCAATCAAGTGAGTCAATGATACGACAATTATCACCATTTATAATATCACTCTTACTTCAAGTATTAAATGTTTGAGTTCTTGATCAGTTAGAAACGATGGCTTATATGTGCCGTCACTACTAGTATTGCCCGTTCCTTAACATCAAATCAAATATCACATTATAATCACAGATATTACAGCACCTGTATTACACTAAGCTATTCTTATTTTATTAGTATAAATAAAGTGCACATTAATTCATCCATTATAAACTTTAAAGATCATTTGTCAATAGAAATTCAATTACTGTCATTAAAGACTTGAAAACTAAATTCTATGCTTTAGTTAACTAATTGATAGCAATTTTAATCCAGCTCATAACAAGATATCAAGAATCAATATGATGCTCATTAATTGGTGATTGCATTAAAAAGGCATGGATATATAGAAAATCTAAAAAAGTATACGGGTATAAGATTTCCAGTAAAGTAATTTAAAAATGTATTATAATTTCCATACAAATTAAATTACCGGTACAATAAAATATGAATGAATATATTACGAACAAAACCAAAATATTATAAATGTGTCTCAAAATGAAATCTTATTGATATTCAAAGAAGTGCTGTTATGTTATACTGAAGATTCGTTTGGATATAAAAGCGGATATTTATGCGAAAGAATGTGTGAATTGAATAATAAGTCATAAATATATAGATCTTATTCCAGACGAGAAGAGACTATAAATTATATAATACTTCAAACAAAACATTTTAATTATTAAAATTGTTTTCAGTAAAAATAAAATCAAATCTTATGAATGCAATATTCGCGTTAAAATTGTTGCTTAATTTGTGATAGGATTATATAATGTATTATATAATTGGTTGATAGATAATAATTGTATAAATATTTGGGTTATTCACGAAACACAAAGAAATCAAATCAAACGGATACTACAGGTCTAGTCATTAGCCAATACTAAAGATTATTACAAGAATTGCATGATTTTGCTGCACAAGACACGACTCCAACCAAACCCCGGAGCGATTCAATAGTGTATATAATAGTGCAGTGTTTGGCAAAAAACAAAGAGAGCTCTCACTTAAACTAATCGACAAGAATTGCATTCGTTTGGACCCCTATTCCTAACTCGCCTTTCCATCCATTAACTCAAACCAATCCATACCATAACCGAAATGTTATAACAAAACCTCAAAAAACATAGCATTCATAACATTTGACCCAAACCTCAACTATTCTCCCCTCAATGTATTGATGACTGACTCCAACTCACAATCAAATATTGATCACTAGTTTTCATATAATTTTATTATACAGTAATACCATTGATTTGTTCGCAGAGTAAAAATGAAAAAATGATGAATAATTGACAAAAATGTTTGCACTTTTCAAATAGGATATGATATTTTGGCAAAAGCCACGACAATAAGACAATGAATGACAGACCTCTCAAGGACTTCATGTGCGCGACAGCCATCCTAAGAATGGTGAGTTTGTCTGGTTTGCGGGCCAATGCACTACAAGTGGGCACCATATCAGACAATTCAGTGATATATGCGGTCATCTTATTCCGACGCCTTCTCTCTATTTCGCTGTGATTTTCCCTACATTTTACACAAACACACAATAATACAGACAATTACTGGTCATCTTAAGACATCCTACAGTCATCACTAGTACTCTCACCAAATCTTACAGATTATCACACATTTAGCATCTTTTCTATCTATTCCTTCACTTTGACATCCATTTTAAATATATGATACAAATTAATATAATTATCACTCTTATCATCACAATAACCATATAATGAGTCAATTAAAGTGAATCTAAATCAACAAAATTGAGTTCAAATGCAATGCATATTCATATTAAATATCATTGAAAAAGTGAGAAAAGCCTTGAAATGTACGGATTGTATGCATTGGCAATGGTTTGCAAATAGCAATCAATTCACTAATTCATAGCAATAGTAGTGAATTTCGTGCTAAACATATGATAATCATAAGAGTGAGCAATGGGATGAGATATAGGTGATGATTCAGGCGGTGATGGTGGACATGATGAACATACCTGGCGAACCGTTCTTTGTCTTGCATGCCTTCCTCCTCCATTCTGTGGCCGTATTTGGCGGTCTGGGTGTCAGCCATCAAACACTCAACACTACTGTCTTCAGTGGTCACCGATGTGTCAGTGGATGGACACTTCAATGCCAAACAACACACACTTCAATGGCTATTGTATTGACCACTCACTCAACCACTACTACAACAACAGCATCACATAATTCAGTGCATTTGCATCCATTGAGCCTATAGTCAGTCCATACAACTAACACATATCACTCCCTCTCTCATCAAAACTATTACTTACAAAATCTATTCACAACTTTTCTATACATTTACCATTCAATGCAATCCTATGCCCCGGTCTATGATAACTCATTTGCATTGAATTATTATACAGTAGTTATAGTGTTTCATAAATCCAATCATTGCAAACATATACACTATTTACGGGTACATACGTATCAAATGAGTCATAATTTATTAGATTTTATTATAATTTAAATGAATTAACAATAATATAAAACAAAACCGAATTGTCGTTAATTGGGTTCAAAGAGTTTGAAGTGTGCGCTCTCTATCTTCTCGATGGTCTTAAAGCCCGGATATAAACCGTTTTCTTTTGTATTTCGATTCAATCCTTTACTAAAACCTGTAATCAATGATCGCATTATTAAATGCCGAAATAGATTATTGTATATACCGTTAATATATGGTACTATATATCTATCAATTCTATACATACCATTCCAATGGTTTCCAGCAATTCCTAAGAATAAACAAAATAGCCGTCAAATTGCTATAATCACTGATGTCTCATATTTTCATACCAATTATGTCTCCAATTTTAAGATTAATCTCTTGTTTGTTGTGTGGGGTGTGACTCAGAACAGCGATCTGGTTGTGATCAGTCTGACCGCCGAAGTAATAAATATCATCCAAAGAGTAGAAAGCACTGGATTTGTCTGTTTTGGCGAACTGTGAGTTTCCATGAGTTCTGGTTTGCATGAGTTCGTAGGCGAGGCGACACACCTGTGAACTGAAAGTGCAAACCAGGAAATCTGATTCACTCAAGAGCCAAACGTCTAATATTATATTTCGCAACGAATCGATTGAATACCGGCGCCCTATACTTGCAGTTTGCGCTAAAATCAATCACATTGCAATGCATTAAAACATAAGTCACATTCATTTTAATAAATATGAAACTAACATATCTGGGAATCACCGATGAATACATAGCCCTTATCCTCAAACTCCTTGACCTCTTTGGCCCACAACGAGGAGTCATCGGTCGCCAAATATACCAAACGCTCGACTTTTTTGTTCTTAAAAACGAGTCAACAATCAATACATTTAAGCATTAACTGGCTTTCAATGAAATTACATTTTGTTTGCGTTCATTAAACAGATCCAATCGGTCGTAATAGTCGGCCACAAATTTCATGTATTCAGACAATGGATGAAAAGCAGCTTCAGTTCCGATTTTATCGGTACGTCTCACGTGAACGCCCACTATAGGTGTCTTGAATTTGAAGCGATCTTTTTGTTGATTAATATAATCAGTCATTTCAGGCGACGGTCTCATCAAATAACTGACGATTTGGCCGATAAACCAAACAATGGGTGAGCCGTGCAGTTGGATCAGAGAGGATGACAACTCTTCGGGTATACTAAGCGGCAGATAATTGGGTCGCGACCGCAGAGAATCAATAATAGGCAGATCAATGACCTGATATGAGTCGAGATCGGGGGCTGAACTCCAAGATACACGAGTGGAACCGCTTTCGTCTAAACACGTCTCACTTAACGGCAAGAATACGGAGTTCCAGCCCTTGGCTTCAGAAGACTTGGACTTGGAGTGAGCGTAACGCCAGTTGTGAGCATTCATTATGAGTGTCCGCTTTGTGGCCATTGAAAACTTTTCGAGAAATTTAAACAATCAATTAAATGACAACTGAATGTAATATATATAATATGAATGAAAGAGTGAATGACTGTATACTGGATACTAACAATCATACAGTAAGCCAAGTGGTGGATCTGACAGCCGAATCCACATCCTTTGTTGAGCTGACAAACCAACTTCTGTGCGGATCCACACGACGAGGGATTTTGCAATTCCTTTATCTTATTCTGGACTAATTCACTTAAGCTCTTGAGTTCGGATTCACGCCAATGTTTATCTCGATTTTCGATGATTCCTGTCATTCAACGAAAACTATTAGAAATCATTGACAACTAAACGATGAATGAAATGCAGACCCAAATCGTATAACAAGTTATGTTTCATTTCATTCACGGTTTGCATTATCGATGAATTGGTCTTAGATCTCAAGAAATGCCACAATTCATGGACATTGGTCTCAATGCGACGTCTGGTTAACTCGTACTCTTGTGACGGCAATTGTGACTTCTTAGCGTCAGATGTGGAGGAATGACTCATTGATGACTCGATGGGACTCAAGTCAATGGGAAGATAGTTCTGGAGAAGACTTCTGAGCTCTTCGTTCTGAGCCTTAAGAGCCGTCAACTCATTCATGGCTCGTGAAAGTCGGGCCAAAATCATCTCTCCGTTGCCATTGGAGTCGCCGTTAGCCATACCATCCTCACGACTGTGTGACCATCCGATCAGTGGACCCGTTATCACAAATATTATCAAAAGCCATACAATGACAACAGCTGTTCACACAAACCATACCATTAGACATCAATTTCTGTACAATTCATACCATTTGAATACCAATTAAGAGACGACTCGCAGAAGTCACCGAAAATGATGTCAACATTGCCTTTTCTGGGGATCTGACTATTGATTGCACTTTAGTTTAATCACTCATCCATTGAGTCGGTCATCCATTGATCATATCATGTCATGTCTTCGCGTCTCAATTAACACAACAATTCATGTGATATTCATGTATTCACTCATATCTCAGTTGTCAACACAATTCTCAAATAATTTGCACTCAATTCACACCACATTCGCAAACAATGTTACCATTGTATAGCAGTGCAGGGTATTAGTTGCTTGCGAATAATTAGAACTTACTCTGCAATGCAGAGTCTGCATTATGTTCTAGCTCATTTTATTACTTGCCTTATTAAAAACTTAAATAGTATATAAATTAATTATTTATTTTTAAAATTTTCATCATTAGTATTATTTTTTCTGATACATGTGTTTGTGGTTAATTATTAGGGTTGGTCAAATATAATAAGTTTGGTGTCAAGTTTAAATTAAAATGTACTTTCTATATGCTGTAATAGTTTAAAATATAGCTTATCTGTATTGAGTTCAACTTGGTAACAATAATAATCATTGTAATAATAATGATTTAATGAATTAAATTCTAAGAATTTCAATTGTAGATTATATAAGAAATAGTATCTATGGATAACTTACTTCATTCC
The DNA here is from genome assembly GCA_905397405.1 of Oppiella nova. Taxonomy (NCBI): domain Eukaryota; kingdom Metazoa; phylum Arthropoda; class Arachnida; order Sarcoptiformes; family Oppiidae; genus Oppiella; species Oppiella nova. The sequence goes on along the minus strand of CAJPVJ010001250.1, from coordinate 10,115 downwards.
TTTAGAAAATTCTATTTATCCAAAATTGAAAAATTGATCAAGGTGTCATATCATTCGGGAAATTATCGGTACATATATTTTCTTTAATATTTTATTTTAAATTTAATATTAGTAGATATAATAATAGTATTTTACTGTTACAGTTATATATTATATTTTAACCTGCGAACATGTGACAAGGTGAAAGACGTGTTTGTCTGAAATTAAATAAAATTTTTCATAGAAGTACTAAAATGGCTAAGGTAGCTTGTAAGCATGTATAAACATAATTGTATGAACTGGACACTTTATCTAAATCATAATTTGATGACCACATAGAGTACATACAACTTGTATTACTGTTGGAATGAATTGAAAGATTCTGAACTATATTTGATACCCAATAGGGGTCTGAAATGTTTGGTTACGTTATATGTTAGTGGAGTCGACAACAAACGCAATGAATTTGCATTGAATTGAATGGCAATTAAATTACTGTTCAAACAAAAGCCACAGGAATTGACGGATCAGTTGATTATCATTAGTCTTAAGCACTGAATCCATGGACACAATCGATAGCAAAATGAGCGCTGAATTGGGCGAAGAAGAGGCGAATTCAGTGGAGAATCGAGTGATAGATCTGTTGAACAGCTCGATGTACTCGACCTCCGAGTCGGAAAAGGTGTCAAATCTGGTGAAAGTGCAGGAACTGGTACTTCATAACGATCTGTTGGACAACTTCTTGGACGAGATCCTGGGCTTCCAGAATGACAGGGATGTGGAAGTGAGACGTTTTGTGGTGGGCTTTGTGGAGAACGCCTGCAAAAAGGATTCCGATTACTTCCCGAAAGTGATTATGAACTTAAAGGTGATGTTCGCCGACGACAGCCCTAATGTCGTGAAGAAAGCCATACAAACAGCCAATCAGTTGTACAAAGTGTTCATCAAATGGGTGTCGAAGGCGAAGGTCACTGATTTGGTTGAGTCCACGTATGAGGTGTGGCTTCAGATCAAAGAGCATTTGTTCGCTCTGTTGGACACCGCAGACAACGACGGCATCCGCACCCAAGTCATCAAATTCATGGAAATGATTGTCATCTGCCAGACACCCAAAGACCAGTTCAGTACTGGCGATGAGTTCAATGTGGACCACATGTCGGCCAATGAGTTGATGGATGTGTCCGCTCTGGAGGAAGAGGCCAAACAGGTCTTCGAGTCGCTGATCATATTTCACGGAACGCCTCACATATCGAGCGTCAACTTAATGGCAACGATGCAGACGCTGACACTCGTCGCCAGACAGCGATCGCAACTGTTCTTCTCGAAAGTGATCCAAGCGTTGGAAGCACTTCACGCCAACCTTCCGCCCACTTTAGCCAAGTCTCAGGTGAACTCCGTTCGCAAACAACTCAAACTTCAGCTCTTGATTCTCCTGAAACACCCGATCGCGTCGGCGTCGCCTCCCTTTCAGAGCCAAATCAGTCAACTGTTGACAGATTTAGGCGCCTCTCAGTCGGAGATCAATAAGTGTCTCAATGAGAACCGGAAGCGAGCCATTAAGTTGGAGCCCAAAGACACTGAAGTGAAACGAATCAAATTAGAGGCCGACGACGAGGAGGACGACAACGAACCGGTTGTTCCGCCCGCGAAGATCTCCAGAAATGAGGCCAACACTGCCATTGATATAACTGCCGAAGACATTATCCCGCGTTTGAATGTTATATCGAATGTCAGTGATTTAGTTCTGGTATCGATGCTATCGCTGCCCGACTCTATGCCCGACCACTTCCAGGCCTCGTACACACCAGTGGCCGCCGCCGGCACCGCCTCTCAAATCAAACATTTGGCTCGACTTCTGGCTTCCCAATTGACGGCCGCCGGACTCGGTTTGACACATAAAATGATTTATGAAAACTGTTTAATAAATGAATGCTTTTGACTATAAACAGGAAAAGGTGTGGAGGAAATGGTGGACAAAATGACGAACTCATCGAAAAAGCAATTGAGTGCCGAACAGAACATCGAACAGAACCAGAAGATAGCGATAGTCATCGGACAGACCATCGCTCAGGAGTTGAAAAAACAAGAGCAACAACAGCAACAACACCAGCAAAAAGTACGGCTCCAGCAGTCGGGCAAACAGTTGAGTGGAAGCGTACGAATAAAACAATTAAATTTGGCTGAAATTACTAAACCATTGAACGAAGAGACCAAAAGCCGAATGGCTTTGGAGGCAATCAATAGGATTCTGAAAGACGACAAAAAAGTCTTTTTCTCGACCTCTCAGTTGGAAACGAGAGTTAAGTTATTAGCGATGCTTTCGTGTGAATATCACGACTCATCTAATATCGAGTCTCTAATCAAAAGCTATGCCTTCGAAGACATCAGGAATAGACATGAAATCATATTTAGTACTCTCTATAATGAGTTTGTTTTGGCCAAAAAACGCGGCAATGATTTCACTCACTATTCCCAGTATTTGTTGAAAACACTTCAGGATCTGATGACTAAAACAGAACTCAAAGATCGCGACCACTTTCTCACTAAGTTCTACATCGAGTGTCCGCTACTCACCGATCAATCCATTGAATTACTCAAACATTTTATTTTAAATGACAATTTGTATGCTTTGAGTGTTAGTACAGGTATTAACATATTGAAGGACTTGATTGAAAAGAAGCGAAAGCAAAGCGTTAGCTTATTATCTCTTTTACTGGATTTGTGTCTCCAGTCAGAGATGTCGGACGTTAGGACACAATCTGTGAAAACTGCAAAGAGTTTACACGAATCACAAGATGACAATAGTATTAGACTTCCTATAGAAGAGTTTGCTCTCAAGACGTTGAGGTATTTACTGGAAGCCAAACCCCCGGCCCTTATAGACAAAGAGAATGTCGGCGTTTGGAGCGATGATATCATTAAGTTATGTCTCGTTTTATATTTGAGTCTTTTGCCAACGAATCACAAACTTATACACGACTTAGCGGTCGTGTATGTCGGCACCAGTGCTGACACTAAACGCATTATATTAAGAGTACTCGAAGGCCCTGTCAAAGGCATGGGAATGAATTCACCCGAACTATTACTTCTGGTCGAGAACTGTCCAAAAGGTGCCGAAACACTAGTGACTAGAATTATACACGTATTGACTGACAAACAGCCGCCGAGTGCTGAATTGGTTTCAAGAGTCAGAGATTTGTACCATAAAAGAGTTCCAGACGTGAGGTTTTTGATCCCAGTTCTTAACGGCTTATCCAAAGGTGAAGTCATAGCAGCGCTGCCCAAACTCATCAAATTGAATCCCATTGTCGTCAAAGAAGTGTTCAATCGTCTACTTGGAGCCCACGGTACGTCTCATTACACCACTTGTTACTCGTTAGTTGATCTCAATTTGAATGTATTTTGTTTGCAGTGGAGTCGGGCACTAATTTTCAGAGTCCGTTAAGTCCGGCAGAACTACTCGTGGCCTTACATACAATCGACACAACAAAATGTGAGATTAAGACTATAATAAAGGCCACGAACTTGTGTTTCGCTGAGACCAACATCTATACGGCAGAGGTATTGGCAATTGTGATGCAACTGCTGATGGAAAACAATCCATTGCCCACTTTACTCATGCGGACAGTCATTCAGAGTCTGTCTCAATACCCGCGCCTAATTGGCTTTGTTATGAATATATTGCAGCGATTGATACTAAAGCAGGTCTGGAAACAGAAAAGAGTTTGGGAGGGATTCATAAAGTGCTGCCAAAGAACTAAACCCCAAAGTTTTCAAGTGTTACTCCAACTCCCGGCTCCTCAACTCAAAGCAGTGTTTGTGTCGAGTCCTGACTTACAGCCGGCTCTTCAACAACACGCCGAGACATTCACAGACCACCAGCGCTCACATATACCTCAACAGATTTTAGACATTATTTTCCAATCCACTGATACAACCAATGAGTCACAACCTAATGAAACAGTCCCCGAGACTCCCAATCAAGAGCCAGAGTCACTCAGTGAACAGATATCTACATAGTATTTGCCATCACTTCTATGTATTTCTTTATATTCAATTAACATAAAAATCATTTTTATTTGAAAATCAATGAAATAAATTTACTTTTCAATACAAATCTATACCAGTGAATATCTATACTATTTGAATATTCTACAGTATATACCCCTAAAATAGTATTTATATAATGGATTAAATGGTGTCTCGAAGCCCTGTCTTGTCCTTTATTCGAATATAAGTTCAATTTAATGATCTAGTTTAAATTGAGGCTTAAAATGCTAATCAAACCATTAATACCGAACTTTGGATTACTTTGGGTCTCACTTCTCAATAATATTATGATTTATAGCATTAGAAAATATATATATAGATATTATTTAGTAGCTGTATGTATGGCACATACGGCAATCGGCATTTTGTGTTAAAACATGGAAAACAATTGGAACTTACAATGAATACTAAATACAATATATTTAACAATAGTTTAGAATAGTGTTGGAAATATTGTGAAATAGTTATAAAAGTCAATAATATAGCGATTATGCGGTGATTCCTTCGATGGATAAGTAGGGAATGAAGTTCAGGATGAGTTGCTCGCAAAACAAATAGAAGTCATATATTTTAATGATTAGTATTTCATGAGTTTGCGCTTTGGTTAGAGAGGTCTCAGTATAAGACTATACGCTCGTTGTCCCTAAGAATGGCTCGTATTGTAGATCGGCTTTCATTAGGAAATGGCTGTTTTCCACCACCAATTCACTTGTTCTGAACCTATTTGAGATCAAATCCTTTCATTCATCACTTATTCATAACTCATCACTTGTTCACAAACTTTTCAGATGACTATAGAAGCAACCAAAATGGGGTGAGTCTTGACATACGATTATCACGACATTCGTTTCAATTGCCATCATTTGTCACAAGCGATTGCATTGAGATCTATGTTCCATATATTGGCCACTATTTCACACTTCATCAAATTGTCTATTCAATTCAATTGCCGTAATATCATATACTAATACCATATTAAATACAATCAATTTCATATAGCTAATTATCAACTAGCTAGAACAAATCTAATCGCGATTCTAAATATAAATATAAATATATACATGTATATATAAATTTTTTTGTTGTGTATATTCATTGACTATTTATGTGAATTAGTCCACTTTTACATCATTTAATTGTAATATGAAAGTAATTTAGATATTTTACTATCATTTTATGTATTGAAAGACAGAATACCAGTAAATGATCGAAAAAATAGCATTTGAATGGAAAATTGAATACAGGTATGAATATACCATAAATTAAATAAATTGAACAGCGAGTCTATGAAAGGCTATTATTTATTGCATTAATTAGATTCACACGATTTTTGCAATTAAGACAAGTTTTGTATGAATTCTTAGGAAATAATTGAATGAGACTTTCAATGCAATTAATGGCATTGAATTGAAACACAAAATCGTGTTTTAATCGTTTTGGAGGCAATTGGCAAATGGATTAGATTTAGACTAAAGAATTGTATGAATTGTTGTATGAATTGAATGTTTGAATGTCTGTATAGAGAACAACCCATTTTCACGACTAAAGCCCATGTCTTCCACATTGACCCGCAAACCAAGAGGTCATGGATTCCCGCGAGTTCTCAAGCGGTTAACGTTAGCTTCTTCTATGACTCCAACAGAAACTTATATCGGATTATAAGTGTTGAATCAACTAAGGTATGCCTACTTTGTCCATTCAATCAAATAATACACTACAGTATTGCAGTCCATTAAACCAATTAATCAATTAGACGTAAGATTTGTGCCAATTTCTGGACTTAATTGAAGTTTTTTAAAATTCAGAGTCAGTCTAACGCGGAAATTATTTATCGATCAAATAACTCAACAATTGATTCGTTTGTATAATAATAGCTGTGTTTGATGTGTCTTTCCATTAATAGGCTGTCATTAATAGCACAATCACTCCGAACATGACTTTCACTAAAACATCACAAAAATTTGGTCAGTGGTCTGATATTCGTGCCAATACTGTATATGGCTTAGGCTTTGCATCAGAACCTGATTTAAATAAGGTTTGACTCACTCTTATATCCTATCACTTTACAACACTTATTCCCTATAATAAATCACTTGAGTCCTATTTTTCATATTTTTAGATTAATTGTTTAAAATAATAGTAATTTTATTATTTGTTTGTTAAATAATATTTGATACAAAATCTGATAGTTTTCATAAAGTTTTTCATTGAAATCAAAGTCACGACTCATAACTTAATTTTTATTCAAAACTTCGATAAATAGTATAATCATTGTACAATTACTAATATTGTTTGCACATTATTACATAAGTTTATTTCACATCACACTATTTTGTGATATTTAATACAAATAGCAATAAACTTTATTTTGATTACAAATACAGATATTATTTTTAGGCAAAAATTCTGAGAACACCTGAAAATTACCTGTTTTCATGTCAGCATATTTTCTCTTTATTAACCGCACTCTTAAAACAGGCATTAATTAGGTTTTATAATTTTATGTGATTTATTATATTGGATTTGCCAATTGTTTTAATCACTGGAACTGATGACCAGTATGTCTGATATGAACTGCTTTTATAGTTTATCGAGAAATTCCAAGAAGTGAAGGAAGCGACCAGAAGTGCGGCTCAACATAAGGCTCAGTACTCTAACGGCACAATCGGCTCACAACATGTCACGAATGCCAACCAAAACGCTAATAACCGGGACTCCAATCAGAACAACGATTTGGCAAACGATGATATGATAGTTAAGGGCCCTAACAGTCAATTATGTGTCGACCCATCAGTTAGCGTAACACTTCCTATCCATACCAATGAACACAAAGGCTCTCTCGTCGCTCACCAAAGAAGTCAGAGTCTGTCCGGACTTCAGGCCAACAAAGTATTTATTTTAATAAATTGGTGTAATATTTATTTTTAGCATTTTCAAATTGTATTTTCTCTGCTGTATGCAGTTATTGACAGAGAGCCCCAAATATGGTCAAAAGGATAAGCAGTCAATGGGATCGGCATCACTGCCACAGTCCTCGGCGGAGGCACAACTCAGATATGAAAACGATAGACTCAAACTAGCACTCGCACAGAGGTTCATACATGTCTTATTAATAAGTTATCTCAATTTGTTTAAAAATTAAATTTAGACTTACCTAGGTAGTTCTAATGCATAAGTTTTACTAATTTCTTTCAAATGCATTCAATTAAAATATATTTCTTTAAATCAAACTAACAGTTCAACAAATGCTAAGAAATGGGAAATAGAGTTACAAACTCTTAAAAGTAATAACACGCGACTGACTAATGCTCTTCAGGAGTCAACGGCTAATGTAGAGGAATGGAAACGACAGTTACAGACATTGAAAGAGGAGAACAATAAAATGAGACATAAAGTATTGGTTTACAAATACAGTCACATTATATTACATTTATTGTAAACACTCTCTCTGTAATGAATAGGTGATAGAACTGGAGGCCAGTAATGGAAATCCAGAAGCGATGGCAGAACTCCGCAAAGAGATGGGAAGCTTGAGGTCGAGAGCTGAACATCTGGACTCAGAGGTGCGACAAAAGGATAAAGAAATGGAACAAATGAAGAAACGTCTGGACGATCAAAGCCACATATATAGCACTTCCCATAAAGTGGAGGACAAACTTAAGGTTTGCAGCTTTTTATTCAATTTAATTATAATTGACTTAAATATGAAATTAAATACAAAACTATTATAAGTTGTGAAGCAAACAGAAGATTCTGTGAATACAATACAATATGACAAATAATTATTTTCATATATTTATTGATTTATTGATTAATATATTTGATATTTGCTTAACGAAAGGCTTTACTCCATGAGAACGAGAATCTTCGGACTCAATTGAATCGATTACACGATCAAAACGATAACAACAAGATTACAGACAAAGCCCGACAAGGATTTCTGGAACAACTGAACAAACGTTTAGCTCAAAACATTCAAGAACTCCGATGTATTCAACAAGAATTCGCCGCTTTGTTGAACACTTCCTGATTCTGTGGCCAAACACACAAATCTTAAACTAATTTCTGTTATCATTATTATTATTGATCTGATATTTAATTTCATGAACTGGCTCATTCGAACAAAAAATATTTAAATTATATATTATTTGAGATAAACATGAGTTGAAAAAAACAATTATAAAACTAGTGATTACTTAATAGTGATTTAACAAAATATATACAAATTGTGTAAATAATTTAAATGCAAATAATAAATGGATCGAAATCTCTATAATTTTATTTATTCATTTAATAGTTTATATAAATAAAATATATATTTTAGATTCAATTGAAAATCAAATCACATCTACAGTAGCAAAGTATAAAAATGTGTGAATTTAAATATTTTAGTCTTTGGGATAATCTTTGTTTTAAATAATTTATAAATACTTTTCATGCGATTTACCTTGTCTACCACTTGCCAATAAATATCCTTTTAATTGCATCATTAATGCTATTATATTGGGAGCCTTTAGTTGTCTTCCAGCACTTGCAGCTGCCGTTCACTAGAAATTATTTTCATTATTAAACCATTAAATTAGAAATTATTAGAAATTAGTCAATTATTCACCTAGAAACCAATCATAGTAGACACGAATCACATAACAGCCTATTTTGTCGTAACCATCGCACTCTTTCACTGGAGTTTTTGTATTCTTTGCCACCAATTCTTCGGCGTCTAAACCATCTATTTCTTGGATTTTCGCTTTTCCCACTACTTTCCTGCCATTTCTGGGAGTGATCTGTTGTTGTCTATAGTTCTGTTCCTCCGACACATCCATTCGTCTCAAATCATCGCCATATTGTGGCAATTGTGGCATTTGTGGCAAATTCATCGTTGGAGTGATTCTTGTCTTCAGTTTGTGATTATTCTTAACACTAATTATTTGATTGTTTTGATTGTAATTAATGGGTTGCTCTCCGCTAACGGGAAAATATACGTCCGGATAAAATATTTCCGCCACCAATAAACTGACCCATCTGTCAAATAAATGTATTGTTTGGTAATAATGATGATTATGCTTAGAAATGTGGTTTATAATACCTAGGTGATTCAGAACATGCTCCGTCTATAAAATCGCACTTATTTTTACTACAGTAAAGATATTTTAATAAAATTCTTTTCATTGTTTTTCATTTCTTAAAATATAAGATAAGATTCTTTGAATACTTACAGACATGTAGTTCTCTGAATAGTTTGTGTGAAATATCTATACAAAAAAAATAAAAATGTGATTTGACTTATAATTTTTCATTGTTTTTCATTTCTTAAAATATAAGATAAGATTCTTTGAATACTTACAGACATGTAGTTCTCTGAATAGTTTGTGTGAAATATCTATACAAAAAAAATAAAAATGTGATTTGACTTATAATTTAGTACTGGAAAAATATGTTTTAATAAGTTATAATAGCACAAAGAATTTTGTTTTTCTAATATTTTACTTAATATATGATGAGTGAAAAGAGTTAAGGTTAAATTATTGATAAAACTAAAACCGATCAAATTTTAAATTCCTGATTCAAATTTAATATACTGAAAAGTTTTATGATACTGTATAGTTTATTAGTTAATTATTCTGTCAAATTAATGTGCCAGTATTAATTTCTATAAAAATATTAGTATAAATAATATTTAATAATTTAATAATATTATTTATTAAAATGTTATTCTAAATATTCAAGTTTTATTCATAAATTGAAATATTAAAGAATCAGTTATGGTGTTTATACTGTATAACAAGTAATTTTAATATTTTAATGAATCAACAATTACCCTTCACTTGGAATTTGAACGACATATTTCCAGATACCCTGGTAATTGCGAGCAAATGTGGGAGATATATATTCCTCCATGGCTGGACAGGGAGTTGTGGACTGTTCAGTTGGTTCCGGCAATAAGTCTTCGGGTTCGAGAGGCTTTCGACGTCTGGACGGAAACTTATTTGAATTTTGAAAACTTGAAATATAATCAATAATAGAGATCCAAGGACTGTAATTATTGGAACCGCTTATAGTCGATAAAGTCGACAAGACCTGAGATA
>CAJPVJ010001249.1:0-17218 GCA_905397405.1 Oppiella nova | reverse complement strand
TAAGAGATATATAATAATTTCCTATTTTTTGTGTTTACCGGTGAGTGTAAGTGTCAGTAGAGAGAGAGAGAGAGAGAGAGAGAGAGAGAGAGAGAGAGAGAGAGAGTCACTTACCTGTGATATCTCTTTTTTCTATGTTATGAGACAATAAAAACTTACAAAAATGTTGTGTAAATTCATTACAAACTCGGGGTAAAAATGAATTAAAGCTAATGTTGTTTGCAGTGAACAGTAGAGATGGTGTGTAGAGAAACACACAATTTTATTGCCCATAAAATCATATCTGAACGGAGACCTAATCGACAAATTATGAAAATATAACATTAGTGCCGGTCCTACTACTTTACAATTATCTGTCTAACCATTGAATGAGAATATAGGGATTAGGGAACTGGATGTGTGTGTGTGTGTGTGTGAGAGAGAGAGAGAGAGAGAGAGAGAGAGATAAAGAATGACAATTAAATATAAAAAAATTAAATGTTTGTGTTGAGTAAATGCTCATAAACTTTAAACCTATTCATAATTATAGCCGTTATATCGTATATTACAAGCAATGAATGGCAATAGGAATCTGCTAATGAAAAAATACACAACATACATTTTTTATTATGATTATGATTATAACTTTATTTTTACAGTAAAAGTTCACGTATTTGTAAATACCGGTAGTGTCATTATATTAGCCAGTGTGTATGCCGTATTGCATAACTGAGCAATAATTTTTCAAACACACAAATTACATGTCTATTTAGCATTCAATTGATTTATCCGTTCAATAGATTTATCGTCTTTTTTCTCTCTCTATCTGTGGCCACAAATTGTGAGCAAAATTCTTGAATAACTGTTTACTTTCTAATATTAAACTTAAAATTATTTTTTCCTTTAGATATATGATTACAATTTTTAATGATTAGAGCATTTTCTAATCGCTATAATTGCGAGCGATATACTAGTATTAGTATTAGTACGTACGATTTTTATTCTGGGTATAATTTTTATATCTAATTTCTTTTTTATACCATTTAGTTTGATTGATTATTAATTAATGACAAAAAATTTAATTTTTGCGATTTGAAATTTATCTATAACAGTATTTTTATGCACACACACATTGGTGTATCGTATAATGTAGAAAATAATTTGCTATATGTTTTATGACAATATAATGATTAATGACTTTCAATACGATTTCTTAGCAAATAATTTATCGCAGAATAAGTCGCTATCGCATTGAATTAGTGGATAAATGTATGAATTAATGTATCATTAGATGTGAATCGCAAATATATATCTAAAAAGTAGTCGATTTTTGATTTTGGTTCCTATCAGTGATAACAAGGATATGCACTACAATACAAACACAGTCTCTCTCTCTCTCTCTCTCTCTCTCTCTCGCATAACAATCTCGTTATACGTACGGAGAATCAGATTTTTGATTTGCAAATCAGGAATTTGTTTAAGCCGTGAAATTTATAATAATTTTTTGTTTTCTTTTTCGCATTTTACTGTTTTTATTCACAGATAACTTCTTCTGATAATTTCAAAAATTGTATTCATTTAGGGAGAGAGAGAGAGAGAGAGAGAGAGACGAAGTTATAATTTATTTGCCGTCAAAATCACTATAATTTCTTTTCGGTCGCAGATTTTTGTTGTTTTAATTTTCGTATTATTTTTTGTGTTTCAATAAAACTCTTATTAATAGGTTTCTGTCTCTCCGAGCGTACAGTCTATCAGTTTGCCATCAATTAATGCAAATACATATTTGAAATATTATGCACTTTTTTATGCAACAAATTTATATTAATAAAGAATATCAACAAAAAAAACTATTAATATTTAGTGAGAAATAATCATAAGTCAAAGGATTATGTAAAAAACAGTTTTCCAAACAAAATGTCGAAAATTTTAATCGGATTTTAAAGCGATATAAATAAGAGAAACGTAAAGCAAAACGTAAGTAAAATCAAAAGTGAAAGTTTTTTTCGTAACTCAAAGTAAAAGTGAAACCAAATGGCTTTTTGCTGTCAAATTAAATGCTGAGAAGTTTTTCTCGAGTGAATCCAATAATTGAATAGATTTTTGGGCGACTTTTAGTGAATTGTGTGCTTGTTTATTATATCTGATATAATTAATTCAAATGCAAAACTCACTGATTGTGTGTGTGTTTTGCGATTGTTTGTTAGGCTTATCTGATTTTGACGTATAATTTCCTGGCGATCGTTAAATCGTAGACTAAATGCAGAAACAAACAGTACTTTTCAATCATAATTTGTCACAAATAGGTACTCACAGGACCCGTACGCTAACACACAAAACCTCGTATATTAAAAAAAGTATACACACACAAATTGCTTAATTTGTATTGAATTAAAACTTGTCACTTAAACTTTTGACTTCTGGTTACATGTAATTCAATTGATTGCAATTTTAACCCGAGTTTTAAAAAATTGTATGCAAACAGTGTAATGAGAAAAGCCTTTAATTTACTCATTATTTTTTAAAGTCTCTCTCTCTCCCTCCCTCCCTCTCTCTCTCTCTCTCTCTCGTGTTTTTAATTTAGACTTTAATCTGAGGTTTAATTAGACGTGTTTTAAGTGTGGAATTAATTTTTATTATTACACTTTGTTTTACAGCGTTTTCAATGCCTTTTTATTTATCTCTTTTTTGGCATTTTTAATACTATTATTACGAATGCAAACCAAAGAAAACCTGATTTTTATTTGTTTTTTCAATGCATATAATGAAGAGATAGTATCGGATATTATTTCGCGGAACGAGTTATCAGATGCTTCTCAGACAATGAATTTGTTGTGTTTTCTTAGTTTTTATTCATTAATTTATTGAATGTTATAAATGTTATAAAAATAGCAAACATTTGTTTCACAACTGACGAGAGAGAGAGAGAGAGAGAGATCGTCCTTATAGTGAATGTGATTTGATATACGATATGAATGGTCGAGAAAAAAAAGCCGCAAATCGTTAGTAATCTATTGCATAAGTAATGCGTTTAATGCGATATTACTGTGTATTTGGCTAAACATTTTGCACATGAATTTGTTTGCATTCATTATAATAACTACACGAAAAAAACTTAACATTCATTTCGTATGATAGGAACTGACATTAGGTTTGGCTCTGAACTTTGTAAATCAAATTAAAAAAGATTAAATTACTATTTTTTAAATGATTACTACTATTTGTGTCCATCAATTAAGTTATGTTAATTCGCTGATGCCTTATGTTTTTGCATTACACCGAAAAATCTCCGGTAATAAGCGTTTCGCTCTCAAGTGTTTCGCAATTTTTTGTACATTTTCTCATAATTTCATTTATTATCTAATATTAGTTTAAAAAGCATTTTTCATACAGTTTTAAGCCACTAAATGCTAAGTTTTTTTTAAATCTCACGTGTGAGGTCTACTAAATAGAAAATATTTTATACAAAATAGAGATTTTTTATTCGTGGAGAAAGTTTTTGAATGCTATTTAATAAAAACAATTATTTATGCGATATTTTAATGAGATCTCGATATTCTCAGGCTTTTAGGCATAAAATACAGCTGTAATATAAATCATAATCATTATGATATGTTTAATACACCAAGAATTTCATATAATTTTCAACTCCTAGCCCCACGTAATAAATCCAATGCAAACACACGAGTATTTATTTGAGTCAATAATTTTGGCTAAATATAAGCGTTTTTTCGTTGCAAATAAAAACTTATATTTTTCTATTCAAAAGCAAAAATTTAATGTCAAATAAAGGCGGAGTAACATTCATTTCGTATGATAGGAACTGACATTAGGTTTGGCTCTGAACTTTGTAAATCAAATTAAAAAAGATTAAATTACTATTTTTTAAATGATTACTACTATTTGTGTCCATCAATTAAGTTATGCTAATTCGCTGATGCCTTATGTTTTTGCATTACACCGAAAAATCTCCGGTAATAAGCGTTTCGCTCTCAAGTGTTTCGCAATTTTTTGTACATTTTCTCATAGTTTCATTTATTATCTAATATTAGTTTAAAAAGCATTTTTCATACAGTTTTAAGCCACTAAATGCTAAGTTTTTTAAGTCTCACGTGTGAGGTCTACTAAATAGAAAATATTTTATACAAAATAGAGATTTTTTATTCGCGGAGAAAGTTTTTGAATGCTATTTAATAAAAACAATTATTTATGCGATATTTTAATGAGATCTCGATATTCTCAGGCTTTTAGGCATAAAATACTGCTGTAATATAAATCATAATCAATATGATATGTTTAATACACCAAGAATTTCATATAATTTTAAACTCCTAGCCCCACGTAATAAATTCAATGCAAACACACGAGTATTTATTTGAGTCAATAATTTTGGCTAAATATAAGCGTTTTTTCGTTGCAAATAAAAACTTATATTTTTCTATTCAAAAGCAAAAATTTAATGTCAAATAAAGGCGGAGAGAAGTTATGATTGAATTTGTTGCTGGATATATTAATATACATATATTGTGTGCATAATATATCGCAATAACATATCTCGGATGCTTTTAGAAAACGTTAAAAAATGTATATATTTTTTTGTATTTCATGTTTTAATGTAAAGTATATTACATCTCAATCACCGGTGCCCAGACATCCCATGTGTCAATCGGATGGGAGGCATAATTATATGCGATTTGTAATACATACATGTATAGTAAGATATTTGTTGCCAAACATCTCTTTAAAATTCAGGAGAAAAACATATCAAACATGATATTTGATGAATGAAAACCTAATTTGTGGCAAATTTGATACCAAATTAGTGGGTTTTAAATATCAAAAAAGTTTTTATGCATTTTAATAGCGCATTTAATACCTGCATAAATGCTCGCAATATGATGTGTGTACTAGTATTAAATTCAACGTAATATTAGCTGTCAATACATGTTAAAAATAGTATTGAATTTATTTATAAAAAGCAAAAAGGATTTTTTAGATGAAATTCTTGATATGGTTTCGCAAACACATAACTAGTAGAAAGTATTCATCACTAAATACAAGTCTACATAAATTAGTTTGGAAAATATTAATATTATAACTTATAATTTATAACAAAAGGACTGTTGTCTTAGGACTTGTACACTTTTGATTTCATTGAATCATTTAACACACTTGTTTACGGCGCTGTTTGTACCCGGGTACTTTTAAAGTCCTTTTTTATACATACTCTTTGAGCTCATATTTTAAACACACTCTCATTATTAGCCATTTTTACATACTTTGTTACATACTTTGTTTTATACCGGTATTCAACTTAAAACTAGACTTAAAACTATACAAAAACTTAAATGTAGCAGTTATATATATCTTATAATATTTTATACGATATACTTTACTACAGTTTTTTATTTTAGAAATTTAAAGTATAGTTTTAAAACACCAAATATAATTTCTATAAATGTTGTCATCAACTATAATGACTGACTGAAATGGCAATAACTATTTGTGTCATACAATCATATGTTTCGCAAAAAAGTCCTGAACTTTATTTCGAAAGATTTTATATTAAATTTAGTCGTTATATGCCATTACAGAGGTACCGGTGCCGATCCCATGCAGTGATAACTTAATTCATCGGACAATTATGTAATAAAAAACATACACTTCCTTTGGTGGAGTGGCACTCCGATAGGACTCGTATACATCATTTGAATATAGCTTTTGATTTTACTTTCTTTTTATATTCACTAAAATAACTACAAAATCCTCGAGTCCTCGACCGTCACATCAATTAAACTAATTTTTGTTATGATATTTGATGAATGAAAACCTAATTTGTGGCAAATTTGATACCAAATTAGTGGGTTTTAAATATCAAAAAAGTTTTTATGCATTTTAATAGCGCATTTAATACCTGCATAAATGCTCGCAATATTATGTGTGTACTAGTATTAAATTCAACGTAATATTAGCTGTCAATACATGTTAAAAATAGTATTGAATTTATTTACAAAAAGCAAAAAGGATTTTTTATATGAAATTCTTGATATGATTTCGCAAACACATAACTAGTAGAAAGTATTCATCACTAAATACAAGTCTACATAAATTAGTTTGGAAAATATTAATATTATAACTTATAACAAAAGGACTGTTGTCTTAGGACTTTTACACTTTTGATTTCATTGAATCATTTAACACACTCGTTTATACAGGGCTGTTCGTACCCGGGTACTTTTAAAGTCCTTTTTATACACACTCTTTGAGCTCATATTTTAAACACACTCTCATTATTAGCCATTTTTATATACTTTTTTTTATACCGGTATTCAACTTAAAACTAGACTTAAAACTATACAAAAACTTAAATGTGAGCAGTTATATATATCTTATAATATTTTATACGATATACTTTATTACAGTATTTTATTTTAGAGATTTAAAGTATAGTTTTAAAACACCAAATATAATTTCTATAAATGTTGTCATCAACTATAATGACTGACACTTGCGATAACTATTTGTGTCATACAATCATATGTTTCGCAAAAAAGTCCTGAACTTTATTTCGAAAATTTTTATATTAAATTTAGTCGTTATATGCCATTACAGAGGTACCGGTGCCGATCCCATGCAGTGATAACTTAATTCATCGGACAATTATGTAATAAAAAACATACACTTCCTTTGGTGGAGTAGCACTCCGATAGGACTCGTATACATCATTTGAATATAGCTTTTGATTTTACTTTCTTTTTATATTCACTAAAATAACTACAAAATCCTCGAGTCCTCGACCGTCACATCAATTAAACTAATTTTTGTCAAATGGCTTACGAATGTTATCTCGAAAAATAAAAGTAGAAAATAATAAATAATAAAAACTAACCGTAAGATTACATACATTCTGATAGACATTAAGATATACCATACATAGTGAATGTATTATTATGTAAAAACACTATTATATAGCCGTACGCCAGTACTTAGCATTGAAATACGAGTAAAAACTTTTACTTTAAATAAAAAGTTTCGCCAAATATACTGTATATCGTATTAAATACCTGTGATGTCTTCATACGATTATATAATTTAGTCATTCATTGCATTGTTTTTATAGCTATTTTGATAGATATATAGTTTATAAATACAAGTCTCGTTATTAATAACGATAATTAGCTATTAATCTGTTTTCAAGTACATGGATACGAAATTAGCTTTCAAGGCATAGTATTTAAAAAGTTATTTATTTAACAACAGCCCACAAAAATGAATCTACTGTAGTAATAAATGGACAATTAGTCTAGGGTGTATCCCATATATAAATCTTTGCTCCCTTTCCATAGTACCCCCTCCATACTGTATATACTTTGTGTCAATTTAATAGCATATAAATATATTATCTAATTATGAGATTATAATCTCGGTCTCTCTGTAACAAAAAAGTAAAAGTTTTTTGTTTAATGCGCTAATTATGTCGTTGCAAATCAAACATCAAAACCCTTTCGGGAAAGACATTATGTTTGATATATTTGGGAACAACATATTTAGACAACTACAGTATTTAAACCAAAAATATATAGCTTTCCATACGTAAACCATAACTCATAAACGGTACGCTTTTTTAGAAACAAAAACTTTTACCCAAGTTTTTACAAACTAGAAAAATAGCTGAGAATTTGTTGCCTAATGGTTGAGTTCATTGGACTTTTCACTTTCGATACAAACAAATATGTATGAAATTGAAGTGAAAAATCTTTATCTCACATATTCTTGCGGTACACCTATTCTCAGACATACAATGGGTTTAAGAGAGACTTTCCTTTTTGAACAGTAAGGGTTAGTATTAAAGGGAAAGTATGTATTATTTAGTGGTTTAGTGAATGCCAATTATAACAACTTTTTTAGGCCACCAATAGTGCCAACAAAGGGTGTTATGTCAGAGGACTGATAGATAGCGGAGGGAGAAGGGGTCGATCCCCGCCCATACATATGATAGCATACTAACCATCAATAATCATATTTTCGGTAGATCTTTAAATTTGATATTTTTGTTACTTTCTAAGTACTCTCTCTCTCTCTCTCTCTCTCTCTCTCTCTCTCTCCATATTTGCAAATCAATAAATATATAACAAAATAAGAGTTAAAATAGTTTTTTGTTTTATATTTCTGGCTTTTGTATAACAATTCCGTGTTTGATATGTAATGAACTCTCAATTGAGACTAAAACCCGAGTATAGTATTGAATGGAGAGGTTTAGTCTACAAAAGCGATTGAGTTCTTCACTCTCTATCTTAAGTTTCATTGACATCAGATTTAGGCAACAGATGAGAGAGAGAGAGAGAGAGAGAGAGAGACTGGTGTTGGGAGGGATATGGAGGGAGAGTGAGTGAGAGGTCTGGTGGCTGACCTGAAACACACAATACGATTAGCAATTCTCTCCGTTAATTCTGTTGATTATATTTCTACACAGATTTCTATCCATCGATTCATTTCTCTACCGATGCCTCAAATACGAGAAAAAAGTAATTATTCGTTGCATTCAATGCCAGAGCGCTTAAGCCTCCGATATATTAGTCATTGAAAGGCATTATTTTACGCAAAAATTACCCCGTATTCTGTAACATTAGAAATATCAAATACGAAAAAATACTTTTGTGTATCAAATAATGTATTATTAATACAAATTTCATACGACTATCGCTGCTGTGGATCAGTTTGCGAGCCGAGAGGTTGAATAATGGACTGCAAACTAATCACTAAAAATCTAATCAATCAAACGATTGACTTATTGTATAATGCATTTCAATGCCTAACCATTTGTTTCGCATATTTATACAGTATTCTTGAAAAAACGATTTATATTTCATTAGTTATTTAGGAGTTTATATTATTTACGGATAATTATATCCATTCAGTGGTAGGGAATGGCAGGTATGGAGAGAGGTATTCCGTATACTACATGACTTTGTGCGGACATACAGCCAAACCAATTGACTAATAATATTGAATTCAGATTAGATATATATATCCAGACATTCCTCGCATTTCTGATATGATATAAGAAAAGAGATTGTATTTAGAGATAAAAACTGATCGCAAGTGACCGAACAGTTTGCTCTGCTATCCAATGATGATAGCAAACTACCGGGTGCTCTCTCTCTCGCCGGTAATACCGGAGCCGAGGCACTATAGCTACGAACAAAACTCGTCATAATTAACAGTTAATACGCAAAGCGTTTTGAACCATAAACTCGTTGTTTGAACACAGAATTTATGATAATTTCTGTCTAATATTGTTTGCGAAGAAATATATTCACAGTTTTTTCGTGTGTTTGTCATATAATTTGAATAAAAACTAATTATCGATTCAATTGATTGCTTATGCATTTCAATGGCGAGGAGTAGTGTATGGTTCACAAAGTTTGCGCACAAACTTAGTCTATACAATGGCTATGAAATTAAATTGTTTGTATATATATTTTGCAGCGAATTTGCATTTAATCTCTTATGTGATTATAGTTACATAAGAGTCACACCGACAGGTCATTAGACAATAAAATATTTGACAATTTATACACAAATGTATTAGTATTTTTGTTGTTGTTATTTATATTTGTTTATTGTGATTACGATGATAAATGACACCGACACTTTTTAATATTATAATTTATTTTGTCAATTTAAATATTAATAACATTTAGTGAGTAAGCATGGGCATTTGAGCGTAAATTTTGTTGTTGTTTTAAATTTAGTTTTCATTTTCGTAGACATTTTACACACAAAATATGTATTAATATACGAAACGGTAAATTCAGATCCGGAATAACATTAATATTAATTTGAATAAAAACTTTTTGCTTTATTCATTGATTACCATAATTCACATCATCATTACGATGGCACACAGTTTGGGACATACCTTATAGTTATGTCACAAAATTTATTGCTATTATATTCTAATAAGTATTAATTGATTGTCATTTTGACTGAAATCCTAATGATCGGGGGCATAAATTAAGTCATATTTGACGTGTAGGCGCCAATGAACAGTCGTTTGCAATTAGCGATGATTTTTCACGTAATTATTTAAATAGAAAGAAAAATAAATTCATTTTTATTTTATTAATTACTTTGACTTTGGATTTAAAATGCAGTTTTAATTTTTCAAACAACAAACACAAACTTTGTTAAATTGAATGCCTTTTCATATACCCATTGATTACGTAAAACACTTCCGTAAATAATAAATTATCAATCAACTTTTCATTCAATTTATTGTAATTATCGCTAAATTTGGATACCAATCATCGGACACACAATGAGCGCCACAAAACGTTGACTTCATTACAATCACCTCGCTAATTTCAATTGGTTTTTGTTATGAATTCATAATGTATGCAATATTTATTACATTTGCCAAACTATTTTCCAAATAAATTGTTAATTGAATACATTTAATACCAATTTAGGTGTTAATAAATTATAATATACTATAAATCACTCCAAAATTAAATCCAATTTAAATGGTATGCATTTTATAATTTAAAAACATTGACAAAAAGATATCAAATAATTATTCGGCATTTTTCGCATAACTTTCCAAACGCTGTAACGTTTGCCACAAAAAAAACTGTATTCTTATAACACTTTCATTCAATTCTGCGTTCATTTCATACAAAACACCGAATTTAAGGCACTTTTTATTGTCAGCTAATTATCACTGCATTGGTTCCATACAATCGCAGACACAATGAGCGACACAAACGCAGACATCATTATAATCCCCGACGACGAAGAGTGCGAACAACTGACCGCCGAAGACGTGCCCATCAAACGCGAGTCACAAGTGTTGATCTCAAAGACACGTCCGATGGATATCCACATCAAGACTGAGACCAACTCAGGGTTCAATGTCTTGAGCGGCGATCGCGCGGTCCAGGAGTTGGCGGCGAAGGCCATCGCCTCTCAAAACGATTTGATTCATAGGCTTCTAATGGGAGGCAATGCGGCGGACGATCTGAGGGCACGAAACGCCGAACTCGACACCAAATGCCACGAATGGCAGAAGAAGTGCCACAAAGAGAGTCAACGATACGCGACGGCCAGAGCTCAGTGGGAACGGGAGGGACTGGAGTTGAGGCATACGGTGGCCACGAGTGAGGCGACGATAGCATCACTTAAGGAACAGCTGAGAGTCTCGCAGACAAGAGCTAACCATTTGGCGCAACAGATCAACCAAAACGACGCCGAAGTGGCGAATGCGCTGAAGAGGTCGCAGGAACAGGTCTGTCCACGACATCAGAGACTTTACTCGCAGTCATAGTCCTATTAATTGTGATCTCATTTTACAGGTTCTGGTCTTAAGTCAAGAGAACAATCTCTTGAACCAAGAGCTCGACAACCAGTTAAAGGCCCGCAAAGAGCTCGAGGCAGAGACCAGGAGTGGCTCCAGAGAATTGAAACAACTGTCGGAAAGAGGTCTCGAGAAGGAGGTGGTCGGACTCCGGGAGTTGAACGCCTTCCGCGGCAAACGAGTGGACGAGCTCTCGAAATGCGCCGAAGAGCTGAAAGAAAAGGTGAAACAATTGGAGCAAAACGTATACGAGAAGAACCTGAGGATGACGTCCATTAAGAGTCAAATGGTGGCCAAAATCGACGCACACGAGCGCGAAATGATGGCAGCCGTCAAACGCATGAGACAATCGGTGGTCAACTCGTCGCTCACCACTCGATCGCGCGCTAAACGCACCAAAAGATTGTAATTTGTTTAATGAGTGCCGTATTTATCGAAATGTTTTTAATTGTTTTTGTTTATTAGTAGTAATTAGTTTGCCGTTTAGTATGAACTAAAGTGTAGATTAAATTGATTTATATAATTGTATATTAGTGTCGGTTATTTTTCATACTTTAGGTATTTTAGTATAACTGTTAATTCATATTTGATGTATTTTTCATTTGGTTAAAGTCCAAAATATTTATAACTATAATATATATTAGATTCTGGAATTTAAACACATTTATAAGATATGAAGTAAATGTCACCTAAAAGTTAAATACTTAACCCAAAGTGAAATAAATTGTAACGAAATTTTTAACTTTAATTTTGATCGCCTTATTAAAACTTTATTTTTTAGTCTTATTAGAATATACAGTATTTATATAATTTATGAGCTCGTACGCAAAATAGAGTAATAATTGAGCGAGTACCTTAATTACCAGACATTAGCGTAATTAACAGCAATAATATATAATAATTTATAAACTAATGAAAACTTTACGGCATAAAAACTATTATATTTGGCGCTTTTGGTTACCATTAGCTGACAGTGAGTGCAGTGATTAGCCCATAGACACAGCATTACGTCATTGCATTGAATGCCATAACAAACACTTGACAGTGAAATGCAGTTAACTATGACTCGATTGGCACTGAATTAAAGGCCAATCACTCGCACTATCGCTGGTCTCTCACCCGCACGAGTGACACACCATTTGTGGCACCAATTCATACATCGATGGGAAACAAGTCATCGTCAGTGGTCTGTCGTCTCGCCATCGATGACGGCAACGGCTGTCCCGCCCGTGAGTGTCAGTCACGCAGACGATGGCCGCGACAGCCGTCGATATTCCGCGCCATCGATGCCAACGACTGTCACCGCTTAAGACAACTCATCAAATGTGGTCACAATATCAACAAACGAGACGCGAATGGCTTAACGCCTCTGCATTTGGCGGCCATTAATGCCAACGAAGACTGTCTTCGGATACTTATCGAGAGCGGAGCCCTTCTGCGGATGTGTCCACTCCGGCAGACGGCCCTCCACTTCGCCGCACAGAATGGCACCGAAGGTATGGTTGATATACTCGTGAACTACGGCTCATTCATCGACGCCAAAGACCTGATGGGATCGACACCATTGGCCGCCGCTGTCGAAGTCAATAGAGCCGACACTGCCGTCGCTTTACTCCAGAGGGGAGCTCTGCTTCAGCCCAGTGTCTGTGTGTCAGCCCTTCAGCACGGATTCACTCAACTGTTCCGCGATTTACTGAACTTCAGGCCATGTATTGTAGGGCTGATTGAGTTGAAGGACTTCCGCTTCACACGAGTCACTGTCGCGGGTCTTAAGATCCTCTTCTTCGCCGGCTTTCCCATCGATGACACCGTTGTCCCTCTTATTAAACCTCTCGAGTGGAGTGACTTTTGTCTGACGGGACGCATAACACTTCCTCCGCATCAGTACAACAGAGACCAAGACTTTGAGGCCTTCGAGTCGTTCGCCAATTGGTTGGACACCAGAGAGGATGTGCTGTCTTTGAAGTGTTTGTGTCGACTGGCCTTCAGGAAGGCCTGCAATGAGAACAGTATGGATGCGGTGTTCAGTGAACTGCCAACAGTTCCTAATGTCTTAAAACAGTATTTATTGCTAAACGATGTCAATGAGTGATGTCTTCATAGCCGCTAAATGTGACCACAATTTACAAGAAATGCTTTAATTGTTATGACTTCTTGTAAACCATTCACAGACTTGTTATTCGCATTCATCTGTTCCGAAGAACCACTTCCACTGCCTTACAGTTGTTATGCGAATACATGGCTACAGAAAACTCGGAAGAATGCAATGAATCGCTAATTATTTTCAGTATTTATGACATAAACCAGAAATATATTTATTTTATTAATTATTTAATAAATTGTTTTTATAAAATTGCTTTTTATTTTGTTAATTGTTCAGTGTTATTGCACTTATAAATGCAATTACGGTATTATACCAGTATTTTCATTATAAAATACTAGTCTAATGTTTTGCGCTAACTATTTTTGAATTATTATATTAATAAATTATATTTAAAATATTCCCATTTTAATATCACTTAAAGTCTTAACTTCTTAAATGAAATCAATGTATTGTTTTTATTTTAATTTATTTCAAAACACGTGTTGTTGTTGTCATTTATATTCTCGACACCAAACTTAAGAATTTGCGCATATTTTTCATAACAGATGCCTTTCCTCTCAACATATAATACATTACTACAGAATATGATCGCATATTCTGTATGTCATGATTGGGCGCATGTATTAAAACTATTATTATTATCATGTTTTCAATGAACAACTCTTGACGTGTGAATCGAGAATTGTCTTCAAAATACATTTAAAGGTTAATCACTCGCTCTGTAATGGGAAACAAGTCTTCAGCTATCAATCGTCGCTTAACCCCCGATAACCCGATATTATGCGGTAATTGGTCTTACAATTGCCGAACCGATTGGAAACCATTGCCGGCGTTGTCACCGATCTTCGGCGCCATCGAAGCCAACAATTGTCGTCTCTTAAGAAAACTCATCAAAAGTGGTCACATTATCGACACAACTGATTACAAGGGCTTTTCACCGCTCCATAGGGCGGCCATTAATGGCAACGAAGCCTGTCTTCTCTTACTTCTCGAGAGCGGCGCTCAACTGTCAGACCGTCCGTTCGGGATGACAGCCCTTCACTGCGCGGCACCCAATGGTACCAAAGCTATGATTGATATACTCGTGGACTACGGGTCTAAAGTCAACGCCAAAGACACGATCGGATTGACACCACTGGCAGAGGCCGTCAAGTCAGACAATATGGACACTGCGATGGCTTTACTCCGCAGAGGAGCCACTCTTGAGCCCAATGTCTGTGTATTAGCTCTTCAGCGCGGATTCACTCAGATGTTCCGGGATTTACTGAACTTTAGGCCCAGTATTGTGGCGGACATTGAGTTGAAGGACTACTTCTGGCTCACGAGAGACACTGCGACCGGTCTTAAGATCCTGTATTTCGCCGGCTTTCCAATCGATGGCACTCTTATGTCGCGTATTAAACCTCTGGACCACTCCAGTGAGTATAGTATGACGGGTCGCATAACACTCCCTCGACATCAGTACAACAGGGATCAAGTCTTTGAGGCCTACGAGTCGTTCATCAATTGGTTCCAAAGCCGAGAGGATGTCATGTCTTTGAAGTGTTTGTCTCGACTGGCGTTTAGGAAAGCTTGTAATGGGAACAGTATGGAAAAGGTTCTTGGTCAAGTTGGCTCTATTCCCAATCACTTTAAAGAGTATTTATTATTGCAAGATATCAATGATTAATGTCATCCGAGTGTACGCCAGATATGACCACAATATTCAAGTAATGCTTATAATTCTTATGACAAACCATTTCCAACAATACTGTGTCCACGGGTGTAATACTGTGCCATCATTTTGTGCCATGTTTTCAACTAAACTCTTCTGTTGTCTATAAGATTCATGGATACTGTGGTTAACTCGAAGAATGAAATGAATCTCTAATTATTCTTAGTTTATAGTTATGTGATTACAAAATTAAACTCTACTTTTAAACTTATTTTTCAAAAAGTTTTAAAACATTTCAAATTCAAACCTAACCTAACCTAACCTAACCCCCATATAATTATAGTATAACAATATAAATGCCATTTTTACGACAATTCAGGACTAATTACAAGTTATTTCATGTTCGCAATGAGTGTTACACTTATAACCAATACATGACTATTGATATCTCGAAGAATGTATTGGAACTCTCATTATTTTGAGCAAGCAAATTATATATTTTTTTATAAAGTTTGTTCTATACTATAAAAACCTACATTAAATTCTTGATAAAAATTATACGATATCTTTGGCTTTTATACATGTGTTTTAAATATTCTTTTATTTTTTTGAATATAAAATAAGTTCTTAAACATTATTCTCATTAAAATTTACAAATTCTTGCTGACTATTGACTGACTTTACTTATTCATTCATAACACAGAGCATATGAATTACTATCAGAATTGGCACCTACA
This sequence comes from Oppiella nova, assembly GCA_905397405.1. NCBI lineage: Eukaryota > Metazoa > Arthropoda > Arachnida > Sarcoptiformes > Oppiidae > Oppiella > Oppiella nova. Next base: position 1,391 of record CAJPVJ010001249.1, on the reverse strand, counting down.
TCCAAATCACATGCCTTTCCATTTAGTATGCATTCCCACAGAGTTTATGGTCTCATATTCTGTGGCACAGAATCTGTATGACATGTTTGCGCGCATGTATTGACACGGAATTCATGTTTTATTATGTAATTCTTGACGTGAATCTAGACTTACTGTTTACATACAGTACTAGTATGTCATACTCTACGATGTGGTACTCCACCAGCAGTATAACATACAAAAATAGCCATGGTCATTATCTCAATGGACAACAACCATCAATATTCAGAGCCATCGAAGGCGATGACTGCCAGCGCTTAAGACAACTCATCAAAAGCGGACACAATATCGACAAATGCGACTCAAATGGCTTAACAGCTCTTCATTTGGCGGCCGACAGTGGCAAAGAAGACTGTCTTCAAGTCCTCCTCGAGAGTGGGGCTCAGCTGCAGACGGGTCCACGAGGACAGACAGCCCTGCATTTGGCCGCACAGAATGGCACCAAAGCTATGGTCGATATGCTTGTGGACTACGGATCTGTTGTCGACACAAAAGACTTTACGGGTTGGACGCCATTGGCGGCGGCCGTTGAGGTCAACAATGCGGACATTGCGATGGCTTTACTCCAGAGGGGAGCCGTTCTGGAGCCGGATGTCTGTGTCTTTGCCCTTCAGAATGGATTCATTCAACTGTTTCGCGATTTACTGAACTTCAGGCCAAGTATTGTGGGGTTCATTGAGTTGAATAAATTCCGGTTCACGAGACCTACTCTAACGGGACTTAAGATCTTGTATTTTGCCGGATATCCCATCGATGGCACAGTTGTCCCCCGTATTAGACTCCTGGAGTCCAGCGAATGCCGAGGAGATCAGGACTTCGACGCCTTTAAGACGTTCGCCAATTGGCACCAAAACAGAGAGGATGTCATGTCTTTGAAATGTTTGTCTCGAATGGCATTCAGAAAGTCATGTAATGGTAGTCTGAAAGCGGTATTCAGTGAAGTAATGGTTCCGAATGTCTTAAAAGAGTATTTATTGCTAAATGATATCAACGACTGATGTCATCATTTAATGCTAAATGTGACCATAATTTTCAAGTAATTATTGTCACATCATATGACAGATTCCAGACATACTGTGCCATCATTTGCTGCCATTCTTGCTGTCTTAAGCTTAAGACCACTTCCACTTCCCAACAGTTATTACATGGCTATAGATATGCGGAAGAATGCAATGATTTATTGAATATATTAATGTTATAACTCCGAAACAAATACTTATTTTATTATGTATTTTATAAATTGTGTTATTTTTAATTACTTTTAATTAATGTGTTATATTTGGAGTTAAAATATTAAACACTAAAAATATATATTAAATGCAAACTATTCATTTATTAAATTAATTCATGTT
>CAJPVJ010001248.1:0-14542 GCA_905397405.1 Oppiella nova | reverse complement strand
AATAAAATGCAATATTAAAATTCCTGAGTCTCTCATCAAATGAACAGTTTTTGTCGCAAATTAGCGGAGAATGGAGTGCCAAACGTCTGTTCCCTTTATCTCTCGTATGTTTAGAGAATTAATTTATTGCATCAAATCGTTTGTCGTACCGTCCCTTAAGTGCTACCATTCCTTAGTATTGATCCACAATAGGATATATCCGACAAATATTTGAATTTTCATTCATGCCATCGATTTTTAGTTACTCTTTTGTAATTTACTTTTTCAGTTAACGCTTTTCGTTGAGTGAATACACAATTTTTAAGCCTTTTATTGGAATTTTCACTTAAATTTTAATTATTATATGATTTACATACTAATCCTTTGTTTATAGCTCAATGTTTTTCATTACTTGCCGTATGAGTCACTATTTGTTTTCATTATATAATACAAAAACGTAACCTTTTTACAAACATTGTTAACAATATTATAGTTATAGTGTCGAGAGAGAGAGAGAGAGAGAGAGAGAGAGAGAGAGAGAGTCTAATAGAAGGGATGATAACTCTAATACAAGGGTCGTATATGTCGTGAGGACACCAAAAATGAATGTTTGTTCAAAAGCCTACACAATATTATTAGCAGATATTCATCATTAAAAAGACACGACTCCTATGACTCTTACAGTGAGGGCCACAGTATCGCAGTACTGCTGGAAAGTATCATTTCAGGCACTGATCTATACTATTGACAAATAGTGTATTACACGACCAGAAACACGATATACACCAGTCTTATCGGAAATGTGCTGCAAATCTGTCTCCAATTTATTGATCCATTTTTTGAGTAGAAATTCAACAACTTTTTATTAAATACAAAATTTATTATATTTGTATTTTTTTGCATATTTGGATTAAGCCTACCGTATATTTGCTATAAATTATAATTGAATTTCTTAGCATGATATTCAATATAACTATCATTTAAATATATGTTTTGTTTTTATTGATATAAAGATTATAAATACATTTTATACTTAAAACAAAGTAATTTTATTTCTATTTCGCAAAACATATGTTTGCAATCTAATAAAACAAAAAACATACAACACATCGCATAGTCCTTTACCCCTAAAAATATATTAAAACTGATTTCATGTGTCAAATCGCACGCAATCTTCTATTTAATGCATTTGTTTGATGCAAAAAATGGTTCACTTTTTTGCAGTGTATATGCGATGGGAAGTAGTGATGCAAAACATTATTGATCTCATCGGAAGTCTGACTCAACTGTACTGTTATAGTAAACACTTGAAAATATTATACATTAAAGCCGTCGTTGAAACGTCTCTCTCTCTCTCTCTCTCTCTCGCTTTTAAACTGTTTTACAACATTCATGTCGACATGAAATCTACTTATATTTTTTGTTGTACCAAAAAATCTCTGAGAGGTTAAACTCTCTCTCACTCGCAGTCTCTTATACACTGTTTTTAATCTATTGATTGCTTTATATATGATGATTATATTAGATTTGGGTATTTATTAGGAAACACATAACAATGACTACAAATAATAAAATGCAGACATGAATGCAGTTGAAAGCCGGGGGTCTTTTTGTTTATGAATATTACTTTTGGCGATATTTTATGCGTTGTTAAGGAAATGGGTTTTTCACTAAAAGGGAAAAGAAGTGAAACAAAAGTTTTTCGCTTAAAGTCTAGTTATAAAGATGTCCTGAAATTTAATCCATAAATTTGTGTGGATTCGTGTGTTTGGCGAATAATTTATGACTTATGAAAGGTTTTTAAGACTTATTTAATTGACTTTAATTGTCGTCTCAATGAATCTCTCTCTGTTGTCATAACGTATTAATCGTATAATTTATTTAACCATAAAATAAATAATTTCATTCAAAAGTTTCTGGTATTAATTGTGTATTGATTTTTATTTTTCAAAATAAAATAAGTAAAATAGTTTTTGTTATGAAAACCTTTATAGGATTGATTTATTGACTAAGCTTTTTGTGTCATTTGAAATATATCTCAAACAATAGTATTCAAAGAATTGGCAAAAATATGACAAATTCAGAGTTACTTAAAGGAAATAGAGTTTCGATTCCTTCTGTCGGGTTATATAAGGCATCAAATCTATTGAAACTTCTGAACAAACACTTGAGTGTCAGAAATGTTTCATATTATTAGACATTCAGAAGTGTTGATCCCATGCCTTGGCGTTTGAATAAAAATTTCTGCCTTAAATCCAATAGTGTCTGAGTGTCTGAACCATAATAACAACAATATCTCACCAAATGTTTAGCCGTTTCCTCTCATTGGCAATGCATTTATGGCTTTTGCCGTCCCTTTTGTATATATAAATCAAAAATATAAATAATAATGGCTTAGCCTTTTATAATATAATATTTTATTGCATGTTATTTCTCATAACTAAATCGTTGTTGATGCTATAAATTGTCTGCTAAAAGCTCTGCAAAAATGTCATCAAATGTATACACATGTGCTCTAAAACGCAATGAATTTATGACTTATTTATCAATCTTTAGAAACCATTGCATTATTCAATGATTCAAAACATAACTTTATTTCTATAGGAAAGCATTCATATATTATAATCAAATGCGGTTTTCATTATTAAGCCCTGAATTTAATAGAGTTTAATGTTTTTATTATGTTTTTTAAATTCATGTTATAATCACAGGAAAATTTCATTATAGAAACAAATTTCTAATTTTAGGTTATATTTTGTGTTTTATTGATTTCCACTGAAATAATGATTTGCAACTTTTTTTTTATATAAAAATATTGTTCAAAATATCTTTTATAACTCCACATAAAGTTTGACAGATTTTGACAGAAAAAAGAGGAAATTTTATCCCAAAAATTATAAAATCTTTTTCTTTGATGTTATGTTTTATATAAAAGTAGTTATACTTACGTTAAAAGTGTTTGTTTTATTTGTATTCATATTTCAAACTCTCAAATATATAGCCAACAAAAGTAAAGTCAATATTATGACACTCTTTTCGACTGTACTTACGGCTCACAAACAATGAATTTTATTTGATATTAAAATGTGTTTCAATGTTACCGATGCTGACAGACATACGTCAGGCTCAATACCGTCTGTCCCCACATACTCCATGTGCTGTCATTGATAGGCAATTCAATGCAGTGTTTGCGTCGAGAAATCCTTCGTTTCCTTAGGTTTTTGTTATTCACTTCAATCGGAATATACTATAAAAAAGAGAGCAAAGAGTCGTCTCTCCCGCGGGAATGAGAGACACAAAAAACTTTTTTCTTAAGAAAAGTACACACTTTTCAGTGTATATGTGATGTTATCCCTCAATATTGCTGCTGAATAAGTGCTCAACCATTTTAATGGCCAAACATCTCTCTCCCAACTCAACAAACATTACATGTTTTGCGAGTCAAACTGAACTCAGATTTTAAAAAAACTCTTAAGACTATTAAAATTCTTACTCTTATATCAAAAACTTTTTTCATAATAACTACAGATTAAAATAAATATCTAAAAGATTACTCATTTTCTGGGAAACACACAAAAAAGTTTTCCATATAATTGATGTCTTAAAAAATATATTTTTTAAATGAGTCTCAGGTTAATGGAGTACTAAATGTTTTGCACTAAAACCCATACCTTTTAGAGCGTAAGCCTCTTAACTAAAAAATTTGTTCACAAATTATTACTTCCAAAACAAAATACTATACTCCAGTTCCCGGTGCTCATGGAGGTTGGGGGCGAGTGTTCATCATAGGGCTAATAGAAATCCATATCAATTTAGGTTTGGTGTTGCTATGGATGTTAGAGTAGAAAATCTGAAACTCCTATTAGTTTATATTGAAGTTTTTTGTCAGACTTTAGTTTTATGATTATGTATAGCAATGCAATTTTCATTAAACAATTTTGGCGATTGAAAATGTAGTGTATTTTTAGCGTATAATTTGCTTTTACCCTAACGGATGATTATTATGTTTATTATTATTATACAATTTTCCGGCTTTATTAGTATTGACTATAAAAAGCATTAATTTATGAATATTTATATTCAAACCCAAGTAGACTGAAGTCAAAAATAGTGTAAAATTAATAACAATTATGATAATAATCTTAAAATAAATTGCTGGAGTGTTTTGCTCTACATTTTGCATTATTATGTCATTTGAATACTTGTTTTAATTGCGAAAATGTTAATGTTTTAGATTTATATTAATTTTTAGCGATTTATTACTCGACTCTGCTTTTGAGAGATTCAAAAACACTGACAAAAAGTAATGCATAATTCAATACTCCAAATACTATACTATAAATCATGTGATACCAGTGCTTCATATCATAAAAAGCTTGCATTTATCCGTTTTATTACATATTTTACTCGTCATTTTTGCATCGCTTTCCTCTTCACGTCAAATGAATTCATTTCATTTGTGTTTAAACAGTACTCTTATGGATACCTATGCTATCTATCGATGCCTTTCCACGAGTGCTCTCAATGCCTAATCCCATGAGAATCTCTGAAACTCGAAAATAATATGAAAATGCAGTTCTCATAGAATCTCTCTCTCTCTCTCGCTCTCTCTCTCTCTCTCTCCCAACAACTTTCGATGCATAACATAAAAGTGAAGAATATTTAGTCATATCAAGAGAAACAGTCCTTTTATGTAAATTAAAGTATAAAATATATATTTCTTAGAATTTTCTCCTTTTTAACGTCAGATAAATCGTTGATTTTATTCTGGCTTTAAGTATGTGAACAAAAAAATATTTCCAATATTGATTTAATATATTCCCATAATATTGAATATATCTTAAAGAATTCATAAAATTAAAGAATAGCATAGAATATTTTTTACTTTTAATATATTTTTAAATAATGTAAATAATTATTTATATATGAGATATATTATACTGTAATTTCAAATAAATTATAGTTGTATTTTATAAGTAAATATTTTTTGCTAAACCAATCGCTCATCTATCATATTTAATATATCAATAAATTTATAGTCCATTTGTTACGTAACTTACGTTATATTAGTTTTTTGTATCGATACAAAGGAAATGACATTTCAATTACACCAAAGAATATCCACTTTTTTAGTCGATTACAAAACATTTCATTTACTATTTTTTGTGTGTTTCTTATGGAGACCTAAATTCAGTTGAGGTTCTGTTTCGTTGGTTTAAAGGCTATCCCTAACTCCCTATATACTCGTCACACAAATCTGTATTTATATAAGATATCTGTGAAAACTGAAGCACAAATTTATCTATTGTCCCGAAAAACTAAGTGATTTTTACTCTCCTTATAGCTCCGGGTTTTTTACTCTAGTTGTGTTCAGTTCATTGGCTACGAGACTAAACTTTTTTCGCACAGAAAAATAGCCGTTTTGTGTGTGCTTTCTGTGATGTATTGATTGAGTCTCATCTTGTGATCAATTTCTTATAGCAAATGAAGTCCTTGTGATTACAATTTTATTACATTCTTAGCAGCGTTTGGTTGTGTGTGTGTAACCCCGGGGACAATTTACCAGAATTAGTGCACTAATTTTTGACCAATAACATGTTTGCCCGAAAATGATCATTTATTTTATTGTCGAGACATTTGTTTTCATTACCAGTTTATAATCAATAAGTTTTAATGTCCGTCAAAAACATTTGTTTATTTTCATTTCTGTCCGGTAATTGTGTTAATATTTTTCTTATGTAAGCGTTTGTTGTTTTTGTATCATTGCGTTTAATTAAAGGTATTGCACTGGTATTAATATGTTGTAACACTGATACTAATTTTGTTGGTTTTTTGTTTGTACAAAAATCTTACAATTTTATACAAGAATAATAAAAGTGTTAATAATTTAGTAATTTATTGTTTCAAATCACAGAAAATTTGATTCATCCGTGAATAGCATGTGTTATGTATCGATGTCTCTGCACACCATTGAAAAGAATTAACTTTTGTTTTTGTCAATTGATTTTCACTTCTTCTGAGAACAATCACTCAATTCTTGTGAAAAATTTCTCGTCTCTTGTTTTGTTCATTACGTGACGGGAATTGATTTGTGGCTCACATTTCATCGCAGATTTATTTTTCTATTCAAAAATTCCTATTTATTTGAATGCATTTTTCAATTTGAAATTCATTGCTCACTACTATATTTGGCACTAGTTTTGCGGTCCCTTTTCATAGCGTTTGGAATTAAATTATGTTTTTAATGAATGAAAAATGCATTTAATAAAGTTTGCGTAAAAACAAACCGGATGAAATATTATATTTTTCGGAGCACTTTAGCTAAATATAATAACTTTTGGGTTTGCATTAAATGCAATAATAAATTCATATACTTTTGTGTTGAATAGTATTCTATTGTAAAGAATATTCTGTTCTCTTTTGTTTTGATAACATTTTTGTTATATTCATAAGATATTAATGAACTATAATATAAACATCAGAATTAGTACATTGAATGAACAAAACAATTCATATGAGACCCATGTTTGACATAACACGATATGTTAACAAAAATAGTCATTTCATTAATTACCTGATTTTGTCCAAAAGCATGAATAGTCTAATAATAAGATATAATCAGAAATCCTTTCATTTCCTATTTTACGCGCAAAATGTAGCCTAAAATTTGTGGTATTTTTCAAAAGATTACGAGAATATGTGAGCAATTATTACCACCAAATACTTATCGAAACACAAAATACTTACAGTTAGTGAACAATTTTTTTGTGAAATGAATTCATTAGCTCTTAATTATTAATATAATGATCTCATTCATAGCCTCTACTGTACTCTAAACGCTACAAACACTGTGTCTGTAGCCTAGGCTTTGAAATATGGAAAAAATGATTCATTCAAACCATGTTTTCATTTGTGCGGACTTTCGCTGAATTAATATAATATGAAAATAAAATGCATTTTCGTTTTCCGTGTATATATTGTGTGCGGAATATATTCAGTTGGGACTCAAATTAAAGATGAAGTCACGCCGAGCACTGTATTTATTGGCGTAATATTTAGTTAGTCTTTGGCAGTGGATGTGTATGTAATCGTTGTGTATAATCCATGGCCTGTGCACAGCCCTCACAGCCATATACCTCTCATTAATGCACTTTTGGGTCCAAAACATGCATTTATTTTTCACTCGAAAAAACTTTTAGAGAATCGTTGAGTAGTATGTGTTGAGCCTTATTAGAGTGGCTAAGGACTGGCACTTTCGTAACACTGTGTGTATGTAGTGACACAAGTGAACTGGCATACAGTGCAACATCCATACACTACAGCGCCTACAGATCCCGATCCCCAGTACACTAGCATCCATACATCCCTGACATCCATTCGCTTTGTAATGTGAACTAATGCCAGATGTGTCCGAATTTGAATGAGCATTACTTTTATATATTTAATGCCCAAAAATTGATGCAAATCACTAATCCTATGTGTGCTCACTCAACATCAAACATACAGTTCCTAGATCTACCATTCCCGCTTTTTACTACTAATGATGGCTTTGGGCTAAAAACTACGGCAAATATCAGAGAGCATAACATTGAACCTCCGAGAAGTGATCCCAAAATTTTAAATATCATTACTTTATATTAAGCATCACTCGTATAAAGTATCGTAAATATTAATCATGTCGAGACTCAATTGATTTTAAATCTTATTTATATATTTGCTATGAGACGTGATTATCATTGAGTTTGTATGTCCTGAAGAGTATAATACTTCACTTTAATTGATATCCCCTCCATATTTAATAATAGCAATTTGAGTTCACTGGCAAAGTATGTGTTTATAAATTGAGTGAGCATTTTGAAATCATTAAATATGTGTTGAAGTATTTTTTGATAAAAACATTTACAACTAAATAGAAATGATTGATTGATTATAAATAATTATTAATCTTTTCAACATATTTCTGTCCAAACTTTATATAATACTTTTAAAACTTCAAGTAATCTGAAATAACAGTATATTATATAACTAACGTTGTTATATAACATTTATTTTTTAATGGGTTTATATTTTTAACAATAAGTTTAAAACAATACGTTATAAATAGAAATAATTCAATGTATTATATAATATTGTAGAGTCGATAAAAATTGGCGTAAAAATAATTAATACACGGCTTTCGTGAAAGAAACTAATCCCTGAAAAATGATGACAATAGAAATATGTGCTCACTCACTCAAATATATTGTAGGCCCATATCTGTATTGATTTTTGAAAATATCCGATTATTGCAACAATTTTTTGATTACAATTCAGAAAATGATATTGAAAGGGGATGGGGAGGTAGTGGCGTACAACTGATAGAAAACATTTTAAGCTCTGGTATATGAAAAGGTGACTACAAATGATAAGCTTATGAATCTATTTCTGTTCCGTAGTTTAAGTGGGAATTTGAGATGAAAAATGAGTGAATAGTCTGCGTTTGGATGACTTGCTATCACTCTTATCTGGTATATGAAAAGGTGACTACAAATGATAAGCTTATGAATCTATTTCTGTTCCGTAGTTTAAGTGGGAATTTGAGATGAAAAATGAGTGAATAGTCTGCGTTTGGATGACTTGCTATCACTCTTAGCTTATTAGCTGAACGTCAAGTCTTTTGAGAGGAAAAACGACTGCAAATAAGTCGTGAAAATAAGTCGATGTGATTAACAAAGCATTCAATGGGTGATAGATTCACTCCTTTTATGTTTTGTAAAACTTTACAAACGATTTATTAAAATATATGATAAGTAAATACTGTGCAGACTTCGTGTCTATTAATCAAATGATCAAACATTTTATTCTTGACTTTAATTAGCGTTAAATCATTACTAATGGTTTCATTTAAGTCATGAATTAATTATATTTTTACATTATTCTGAATATATTCTGGTATTCACTGAGGATTAAAATCAATGTTAGGAAAAATGTATTAATAAAATGTATTCAAATTAAATTATGAATTGAAATTATTTTTATTGATGATCTCCACACGATTTTCATTACACAGATATAAATCTTTTATTAAATGTCACATTCAATGCCATTAAGTCATTCATAAGAAAATAGTTTTGTGTCTATTTATACGATAACTTATATTAATAAATGGGTGGGTCTGTCAGTTGGGGAAAGGGATGTAGTCATTGATTTAGCCGAAAAATTCTGCAATTTTTAGCATTTCGTACCGAAAATAATAATAAATCTCATAATCGACTAGAAAATTGCACTCAAATCATAAGTCAATAGTATATATATATATTTTGTCGCGTTTGCTATTTATTATTTAGTAAAATGTAAAATATAATTTTTTATATACATGTATGATATTATTTTGACTAAATTATGGGAACATTTTGTCGAAATTAAAGTAAAGCTCATAAAAATAATTTATTATCGCTTTAATGAAATCATGAATTTTACTGAATATGAAAGAAAAACACATAAAAAAGTTTTTTTTGTTTATTTATCTTTAACTATGCTTTAAATATAAATATGAAAAAGTTTAATTTAATTTTAAGACATTACTAAAAATATACATAAATATTAGAAATAAGACAAATATAATATTATGAACATTATATTTATATGTTGAGATAGAAAATGTGTATTTTGGTGAATTTGTCTTTTATATTGGGATATAAAACAAATGGTGAACACGATTGTGCTTTTATGGCACTCTTATCATTACACACACTATCCAGAGATCAAAGATCTATAACAGAAAGATCTTCATCTGAACCTCCGAGAAGTGATCCCAAAATTTTAAATATCATTACTTTATATTAAGCATCACTCGTATAAAGTATCGTAAATATTAATCATGTCGAGACTCAATTGATTTTAAATCTTATTTATATATTTGTTATGAGACGTGATTATCATTGAGTTTGTATGTCCTGAAGAGTATAATACTTCACTTTAATTTATATCCCCTCTATATTTAATAATAGCAATTTGAGTTCACTGGTAAAGTATGTGTTTATAAATTGAGTGAGCATTTTTAAATCATTAAATATGTGTTGAAGTAGTTTTTGATAAAAACATTTACAACTAAATAGAAATGATTGATTATAAATAATTATTAATCTTTTCAACATATTTCTGTCCAAACTTTATATAATACTTTTAAAACTTCAAGTAATCTGAAATAACAGTATATTATATAACTAACGTTGTTATATAAAATTTATTTGTCAATGGGTTTATATTTATAACAATAAGTTTAAAACAATACGTTATAAATAGAAATAATTCAGTGTATTATATAATATTGTAGAGTCGATAAAAATTGGCGTAAAAATAATTAATACAAGGCTTTCGTGAAAGAAACTAATCCCTGAAAAATGATGACAATAGAAATATGTGCTCACTCACTCAATATATTGTAGGCACCCATATCTGTATTGATTTTTGAAAATATCCGATTATTGCAACAATTTTTTTGATTACAATTCAGAAAATGATATTGAAAGGGGATGGGGAGGTAGTGGCGTACAACTGATAGAAAACATTTTAAGCCCTGGTATATGAAAAGGTGACTACAAATGATAAGCTTATGAATCTATTTCTGTTCCGTAGTTTAAGTGGGAATTTGAGATGAAAAATGAGTGAATAGTCTGCGTTTGGATGACTTGCTATCACTCTTAGCTTATTAGCTGAACGTCAAGTCTTTTGAGAGGAAAAACGACTGCAAATAAGTCGTGAAAATAAGTCCATGTGATTAACAAAGCATTCAATGAGTGATAGATTCACTCCTTTTTATGTTTTGTAAAACTTTACAAACGATTTATTAAAATATATGATAAGTAAATACTGTGTAGACTTCGTGTCTATTAATCAAATGATCAAACATTTTATTCTTGACTTTAATTAGCGTTAAATCGTTACTAATGGTTTCATTTAAGTCATGAATTAATTATATTTTTACATTATTCTGAATATATTCTGATATTCACTGAGGATTAAAATCAATGTTAGGAAAAAATGTATTCATAAAATGTATTCAAATTAAATTATGAATTGAAATTATTTTTATTGATGATCTCCACACGATTTTCATTACACAGATATAAATCTTTTATTAAATGTCACATTCAATGCCATTAAGCCATTCATAAGAAAATAGTTTTGTGTCTATTTATACGATAACTTATATTAATAAATGGGTGGGTCTGTCAGTTGGGGAAAGGGATGTAGTCATTGATTTCGCCGAAAAATTCTGCAATTTTTAGCATTTCGTACCGAAAATAATAATAAATCTCATAATCGACTAGAAAATTGCACTCAAATCATAAGTCAATAGTATATATATATTTTGTCGCGTTTGATATTTATTATTTAGTAAAATGTAAAATATAATTTTTTATATACATGTATGATATTATTTTGACTGAATTATGGGAGCTTTTTGTCGAAATTAAAGTAAAGCTCATAAAAATAATTTATTATCGCTTTAATGAAATCATGAATTTTACTGAATATGAAAGAAAACACATAAAAAAGTTTTTTTCTTGTTTATTTATCTTTAACTATGCTTTAAATATAAATATGAAAAAGTTTAATTTAATTTTAAGACTTTACTTAAAATATACATAAATATTAGAAATAAGACAAATATAATATTATGAACGTTATATTTATACGTTGAGATAGAAAATGTGTATTTTTGGTGAATTTGTCTTTTATATTGGGATATAAAACAAATGGTGAACACGATTGTGCTTTTATGGCACTCTTATCATTACACACACTATCCAGAGATCAAAGATCTATAACAGAAAGATCTTCATCTCTTTCCCCACTCTTCCTAATGTCACACAAAATGCTGTCTAAATGTCTAAATCTCTAGTCGTCTGTCAGTCCATTGATCTCCAGACTCTGCGCTCAGCAATAATTATTAATTTAGCAATTGTTTTAAAACTAAAGTTACAAACCATTAAATTTTAATGATATATACTAAGAGCGTCTAAATCTATTTATCAAAACAATGGTTATATTTAAATTTGCGACAAAATCGGCACAATTCTACCCCATTTCGTAAGAATAAGCACTTTTTTGTCGTATACTTAATAGTAGGCACTATATTATACATATGAACATCACTTGCGCTAAGTGTCGGCTAACAATGAAAATAACAATTTTATTACAATTAATGTGTTTCTTCTCTCTATTCTCGGAACTGTTTTCCTAACAGAATATTAATCGTTATTTTCGAGTCATAAGAATATATTTGTATTATTGAGTGATGTTTTGTCGGTCTATTCACTCAATTAGAAATCAGTGCCAATTCTTGAGGAAAAAACTCCATTCACTCCATCACTGACTCCACGAATGCATTGAATAGCACTCTATGTGTAGTGAATAAAAAATTGGCATATTTTCGGTGTTTCCTGTTTTTTCTAATGACACCACAAAACACATTTATTTTGCCTTAATTTGTGGTATTATTGACTCCATTCCTCTGATCCGCGCAAACAATTTGTATCGATTAGAGTCATAACACCAATGATTGTAAATGTGTTTGTTTCACGTCTAATCCCACAGATTGCCTACATTTGCAAATATATCGCGACAGCAAAGACCGGTGCAAAAACGCATCCACCAAATCGTCGCTATCTCTCGACGGCTTCCTCGCCATCGAAAGTGGATTTACTTTAGACAAAGAGAGCAATACTATTGCCATTGTATGCCGAGACCTGATTGTGGTGCTGGCGTTTGACACAAGGGAAGTGCTAATCCAATGGCAGGTCAAGATTAAGGCACATCTCAGCGAAGGTCAGTACTGTCTCTGCCCATCGATTAGCGGCTAATTATTTGCGACATCCTGATTGTGGTGCTGGCGTTTGACACAAGGGAAGTGCTAATCCAATGGCAGGTGAAGATTAAGGCACATCTCAGCGAAGGTCAGTACTGTCTCTGCCCATCGATTAGCGGCTAATTATTTGCGACACAAATTCAATTTGCATTGAGTTTAGCGGATGAATAAATAATTATGTGTTTGTGTTGTGTGTGTTTCAGTGCAACAATTTCTCGTCCAAATCACAAATCTTCCGCCAAAAAGCAAACTCAGTACCGGACCCGCGCGCCTACACCTCCAGGACTATACATTCTGTTTGGTGTCGGCAATACCGCCCCGACTACTTGGCTTTTGGCCCATTAATGAGTTGCGAAGGTTTGGCATAATTGACGGCAAATTCTGCTTTGAAGGAGGATCTGGTTGCGGGAAAGGTATGCGATTTTTTAGTACTTTTTGTGTGTGATTGCAATGAATTAAGAGAAATACAGTTATATAAGCCTTTTATTTATCACGTCAAACGTCGGCTTATTGTAAAGCATGTGACAATAAGTTACAATTGTGTGTAACGTAACATAAAATTGTGTTTTACATGTTATCTGTCATTAATCTATTGATTTTAAGTTTAAATAACTTTATTTATTGAGTCGGAAATTTCGTGTCAATTCATTCATCATTTAGGATACAGTTTACTGTTATTAGTTTTTATAGAGATATCGTTACATAAAAAACATCCCATAATAATGGTGCAGAATATTCTGTTATATGATTCATTGAACCTCTATATACTGTATTTGCTTTTTATTTAATATATAACTTATTGGAAAATTCGTTTTAAAGTAAATATGATTTTCTATTAAATATGACAGGATTTATTCAAATATTTTATATTTTTAATATTTAATATTTAAAGAGTTTAAGAGCTTTTAAAATATTTTATATAAAAATAAAATTTAATTATTAACGCAGTATAGATCGATTAGGTTTTAAATAATTCCTTGTATGCCGTATTAATCAAATAATTAATTATGCTTCAAATGCTTTAAAACAATTTGTATTTTCCATTAATTTCACTTTGATTTTCAAAATAAATTAGCAAATAATGATAATAAATCAACCCTTTTATTGTATTTCTCTATTGAATTTACAGTATAAATAAGAGATTATTTAAAATTTATTTCCAATATAGAGATAATTGAACCCAAAATTATCATAATTTCCATATATCGCAGACATTAGAGAATTAGTATACATTGAAAATTATAAAAATTTATTTAAATACAGCACTAAAATATTAAATTTACATATAAATGACTTTAAATTATTGTGGTTTAAAATAAACAATTTGCGTAAATATTTTGTGCCAAAATATGTCTGAGATACATATACCGGTAATATAACTGTAAAACGAAATCAAATCAAACATAAGAAAGTAATTGTGTTGAGTATAGTCGCGTTGATTAAAAAAGTGGTAATCAAAGTGTGAATATACTTGACATTAGGAGTGGGCGCACATGTATTGCATACGAATCAGTGCGAAGAGTTGGCCAAATGCTTTGAATTGGCACTCAATGGCAAACTTCATGGAAAGCGACGACTTTCAACAAACAAGAACTCATGTAAGAGAAGGGATTCAATGCAACATTGAATTCAATTCAACGCTCTGTAGAATTGAATAGAAGAGCGAAAAACTGCAGATTCTTATGATTCAATAAAATCATAACATTTCTC
>CAJPVJ010001247.1:0-10439 GCA_905397405.1 Oppiella nova | reverse complement strand
CACAGTACTGACATTACAACTAAACAAAATACATGCACTTAATTATAGTAACATTATAAATCAATATCACTCACTATTAGCTAACATAAGCTTCTTAACAATAAAAACTTTATTATTATATAATTTAATTCTTTTCAATACAGAAAATACATGAAAACACTGTTTCCATAGCAGTGTTTGTCGTGTAAATCATTTTGTAAACAATTTTTGTTAAATATATTTCAATTCAATGTCGAGATTGAAATGATTTACTTAAATTAAGTTATGAAATATCAGGATACTTTAGAGTTTTTATTGAAAAAATGGTTGCTATTTTTATTGTGCATTATAATGTTGGTGACCTGGATAACTGTGGTGGGCATATGCTCGTATAATATACCTGATTATGACGTGACAGAGACCTGGGTAATGTAAAAATTATACAATTATATTTTATCAGGCATCCAGTTCATTTACCCCTTTAGCCATAATAAAATACCTGTAAAATTAAGTTTTTCAAAAATTACTTATAAACCTAAATAAATATTACTTATTAATTTTAAAACTTTTAATATAGGCTGTAATATTAATCATGCTAGTTGCCCTGGGCACATTAAGCATAATAGCATCGACCCTGGGCATAATTGCTATACTGCGCCATCATTTTGGACTAGCTATATCACTGGCAGTACTAATGACCATGACCACCCTATTTAATGTCAGTGGCGTATACCTGGAGATTACTTACTTTTTCCCACCCTATGTATACAACGTTACCGTAACTGTACTGGCTTACTATTTTGCCAACGATTGCCATAATTTGAGAATGATCAGGCTACATGGCACTATCAATCCATTAAACACTGCCAGACCCCATAGACTCGGACAAAACCCCTTGGCTGGCCCGGCACAGGCGCCCAGACTACCGGCCCTACCAGTGCCTCAGCAGGAAATACAGAGACCAGTACAGACACCTACCGGTGATGAAGTGAACAATAGTATGCAGTATAAGGACTGGCGTATGGGTAACGGTCTCGAGCAACAAGTTACTGGCCAACAGGTGATTGAGCATGGTCACTTGCCTATACCTGATGATCAGTATAATTCATTTAATGACGGATTAAGGCAAAGGAGCCTGGTATCTATTAACTCAACAGTTGATACTGGTGATCAACCACCACCGTATGGGTGGCACCAATATGCCCATATTACTGGGTTTTAAAAACTGTACTTGTGTATGGTGGTTTACATTTTAAAATAAAAAACTGTATATTTTAATAATATCATTGTAATACACGCTTTATTTATTATGTAAATTATTAACTGGAAAAATTTAATAGTAATTATATATAAAAATTAACAAAATTATTTTTAAATATATTTTAATATCTCATTAAAGGTGCAAATAATTCTTATGTACATTTTAAATATATTTTAATTTAGAAAGTTAGTAAATTGTAATTTTATAAAATAAATAACCTTTTAATTGCTATTTAATAAAATGATTAATTTATAAAAGGTATTACATATAAAAAACATCATAAAATGAGTTTTATTTTTGATAAGTAATTATAGAAAATAATAATAAGCCGTAAGGTAGAAATTAATATTTATTTATCTTAAATCAATTTCTATTAAAAACTTTTCTTTTGTATAATACAGTATAAGCTAATATAAAATTCTAATAAGTTTTTTCAATGCCATGTATTGATTAGAAAATTGTATATGCTATTTATCGGTACCAGAAATACATGTAGTTTCATGTAATTTATTATTCCTTAACAAATTAGCAAACATAAAAAATAGTGTTTCCATAGCACTATTATTATTGATAAATAATGTTGTCAAAATTTGAAATAAATAAATAAATTTTTTGTTTAGGTATAAACATTTACTAAAATACAATTAAAATTATGTAAAATATTCTACTATACAAATAAAATGTTTTAATTTTTGAAAATGTAATCATATAACTTATTTAACATGTCCATTGAACAGACAAGTACATTTCTAGTTAGGAAGTGGCTATTATTTTCATTATGTTTGCTAATGTATGTGTTTGCTTTCATGTATATTGTTATTTTAGCAATGTATATTGACATGCTAATTAATCAAAGTCCACCTCAACAAACCTGGGTAAGTTTGCAATTTTATAAAATAATTTATATATATTTTATACTAATAAAAATATTATTTATTATAAGGGTTGGCTAGCTACATTATTAGTGGTAATTGTAATATTTAGCGTGATAGTCCCGACTCTGGGCATATTGGCTACATTGCAACATCATTATGGGTCAGCTATTGCATTTGCCATTTTAATGACCCTGGTCACTGTTGGCACAATTATCAACGTGTTTCACAGAATAAGTGGTTTACCAATATTTATGTTCACAATTTTTGTTACAATTATTGGCTATTATTTTGCAAATGATTGCAATAAGATCAGAGTGACCAGATTGCAGTGTGGCCAGGATCAATGGAATTATGTACCAGCTACAATGTACAACCTAACCCCTACTGGGGCACCATACTCAAATTCTGATATTATGGGAGTACCCGGGTTTCATCCAAGAAATGGATATGATCATTACACTATTGCTAATCCTATGGCTATTAATGATCAAGGTTATTTGGGACGGCCCGTTACTGGTCAGACTGTATTTTCTGTTGAGGGTTTAAGATCTGAGCATGTACAATTTGGTAGTCACTATGATATAGCTGGACATAATTCAGTTATCGTACCTAAAATGCAAACTGACCCTGATGATCAGCCCCCTTCGTATGAGACTGCACTGCAATACTCGAGAAACTTTTATTAATACGAGTTTAATTATATAATATATAATATTTTTTTGTATTATTTTTTTCTGTATTGTTATTGTAAGTTATAATTGAATTTTTCTAATTTATTATTTATATTATTATTATAAATACTATTAGTATCAATACAAAATATTTAAATGTCAATAGGTTATATTACACAGCTAGCATAGAGACATATCTACCAGGAACTCATTGTAATGTTAAGTTTAATTAATAAATGACATTTATTTTTTACAGAAAACAAGTCATTTAGATATTTATTTTCTATATCTATTTTATTTATTATTAAAACTGAGATTATTTTTTGAAAATACTTTGGAAAAACATAATTTGTTTACGCAAAATTGGTAACATGGACAGAATCTATAAAACAGATAATGAACATATGACCAGGTCATTTATATTTAAAAAATGGTTGTTATTTCCATTGTGCTTAATTGATTTCATTTATGGTGTAATATTTATTTTTATAAGCATTGATATGTTACTAAACTCACCGGAATCATCTCAAGTAATTTCAAATTTTTTAACTTAACATTTTGTTATTTAATTATTATTTTTTTCTAGATAACCTTAATTGCAATAATAATAACATCTATCATGATAAACATGGTGGTCCCGGTTATTGGCATAATTTCGATTATTAAGGAAAACTATAAACTAGCAACAATATTTATTATTATATTAACCATAAACACTGTCCTAGTTAGTTATTTAGTTTTATATAGCTTTTCATATCTACCACCTGCTATATTTAAAATTATTATTTTAATTATATCAATAGTATTTTCTTATAACTGTTATATAAATAAAGTTATCAAGCTTAGATTACAAGAACGTGAAAGTAATAATAGTCTTTTTTATATAAAATCATATAATTTAAATGAACTTGAGTCTAGCACTGAGCAATGCTATATAACTGGCAAAAGACCGAGGGTGAAACCCAAAAATGTTGAACCTAATTAATTATGTAAAACATTTTTTATATTTGTAAAATTTGAATTTTAAAAAATATGACTAAATTAAAAGTGGTTTAAAAAATAAATATTATTTATTTATCTAATTGTCACTATTAGTCCAAAATGTTTTTTAAAATTAAGTATTTATGTGATTTATAAAACATAAAAATTATTTTATACATATTTTACAAGTACAGTAGTTATGTAATATATTTGTACTTTGCAATTAAATTAATTCAATAATACTTTATCTTATTTATATTTAATTATAAATTATATTGTGAAAATGATCTAGTATTGTACCTACTTGTTTTTAAATTTACATTTAATTTGTTTCAATAGAAACACAATGTGTAACACGCCTAACACAATTTACTTTAAATATAATATTTACATTGAAATGAAACTTTTACTTTAATTTTATGTAAACTTATTTATTAAACATAAAATTAGTACATTTTACTCAGAGACATTTTATTTTATTATAAATAAAATGAAGTACTTTTTAAATCGTTAAAAAAATTAACTAAATATTTATTGTCAGAGATATTACTGTCGGATAATCTGTTTACAAAATTTTAAACAATATATTTTTGATAACTATAATTTTTAACTATAGATAAATTATGTTAGATTAAGTTTAATAATAAAGTATTTGATTATGTTTTATTAAATTTAAATTTTTGCATAACAAATTTATTTAATGATAATAAAATATTTTTGTATAATATTATTTTGTAAATAGATTTATATTACTTTTACATATTTCTATTATTTAATGTGATATACTATTATTTCATTATCAGTGCCACATATTGATTCATTTTGTATGTCATTTATAGATTTTAAACATTACATGTATTTTAATGTACCATAAAAAACATAAAACATAAATATATTGTTTTCATAGTATTATAAATAATGAAAATAATTTTTATATAATATTATCTCAACTGAAAATTAATGTACTAGTATATGATATTTGTTATAAATTTTTATAATAATTTTTTGTTTAATAAACTAGTTAAATATTTGAAAATGTTAATCAACAAACAAAATCTTTTTTAGTTAAGAAGTGGTTATTATTTTCATTAATTATTCTAATGTACGGCATAGCTTTAATTTATACCTTGATCATTTACAAGTATTAAAAACTCCATCCATATTAGACATGGGTAAAATTAACTCGGCTTAAGTCTTTATGCATTACCTACCTAAGGTTTTATATCAAGCATTTACAATCATACAAGCATCTTGAGCATTTAACGTTTGTTTTAGTTTTAAAATACATTTATAATACTGTATAATTTTAATGTTTAAAATGTTGATACTGAATATAATAAAATAATCTGATAGCTAAAATTAAAATGAAATTTGGCAATGTTTATTAATTCAAATGAATTCAAACTCAAAAATTATATTTTATTCATATCATTAGGAAGTATATATAATTGGTTATTTATAATAGTAATACAAATTAATTAAGTAAATAGTTGTGTAATTTAAAAACTTAGAGAAATATTAAAAATGCATAGGAATATAACAGTCTATTTAATTATAATAAAATAATTTTGTTTTATTATTATTTTGTAAATCTATTTATATTAACATTTCATAATTTTTATTATTTGACGTAATATACTAGTATTTAATTATGAGTGCCAAATATTTATTATGTTACGGATCTCAAGGGGCCTCACCTATTATAAGCTTGATAATGGCGTCAATGAATGGGTGCACCGATGGATGAATTAGCCGTCGATTTGGTGTCAAATAAATAACAAATAAATGTATTATTGATTGAATGCCTCGTGTTTTGACTTTGCATTGTCCTCTACAACCTTTTTGGAGGACAGTTCCCCCTTCAGGCCAATTGGAGGGGAATCCTCCGGAGTGGAGGAGGTTTGGCAACGCTAGGCATAGGCATGTTTTGTGTACAACTAAAACTACTTGTCATAGTAAAGCAATTAGCGAATCGTTTAATAACTAAATTCATATATAATAACTAAAGATCACTGAGTAAATCAATCAGGATTATCCTGGTAATTTTCTCATTAGATAGTTAAACAATATTTAACAAATTAAGTGAATTAGTTGTCAAAGTTTTGTTCACTTTTCGAATGAATTGGCGTTTTATATAAATAGGAATTGAGTTGAAAGTGAAGTCCATATGATTTACGTTCAATGTTATGATCGCATTGACTGCGAAAACTCATTCAAGTCTCGCGTATGCAGTGATCAGCTGTGCCTCCAATACGAGTCAATACGAGTCAATACACGTGGCATTCAATCAATAATACATTTATTTGTTATTTATTTGACACCAAATCGACGGCTAATTCATCCATCGGTGCACCCATTCATTGACGCCATTATCACCGAAAGTCATGTCCAACAGACGGCAGTGGATATCAAAAGCTGAGGACGTGGCCGATGAGGTCTGTACTTAATGCGCGGCTATATCTCACACCCTAAAGACTCACCAAATAGATCTAAACTTAAATAGCTAACTGACCACTGACCATTTGACGTAATTTTGGTAATGTTAGGTTAAGACACATTAGTTATGAACTAGAATTGTTCGATATACCTTTCACAAATATAGTTAAATTTTCTTGGTCGTTTATGGACTAATCATTTGTCATTGAGCCTGTAGTAAACCATATTTTAAAATAACATATACACGTTAACCTATAAACGACCAAACTAATGTAACTATATTTGTGAAAGGTAAATCGGACACACCTATTCCAATGATCAAATTATCTATATTTCTACGAGTTAGTTAGTTATTTCAGTTTAGGCCTTTTGGATTAACGAGTTAGACGTTTAGGATTTTAGGCCTATTGGGTTTCATTTGGGTAAACCCCATGTGTACATACACTTAAGATACCATCGAGTCTTATGATTGATATGTGGATCACTAATACACTGTTGTTTGTGTCCACGAATGGATCAGGTGTTCCGTCGGTCGAAAGCAATCCTACCGACGATCGCCCGCTGGTGTCTGGTCTCCACATTCATCGAGGATGTCCTCCACACGTGGTTCCGGTGGTCAGTTGTGAGGGACACTTTGGAAACCCGATGGGCCTGTGGGGATGTATTGGCTAATCTCTTGGCCGCAATCAATATGTTGTCTCAATTGATCGCATCCGGGCTCGTGTTGACCCGCTATCACGTGTCCATTGGGTGTTACGTACTCTTCGGCGTTGTTGTCTATCAGGTAACCATCGGACAGACGCTCCCAATTAGAGATAACTTATTTTCACTGTTCTGTAAATTCCGTGTATTTTCTAATAGGAAGGGTAGAGAAACAAAATAAGGTAAGGGAAGGTAATCTGTACGCTCTAATTTCCCTCTGTAACCCTCTACTAAATATTTCCCTATAATTTCCCTGTTAATAATTATCTATTAAAATAACAATGTAATTCATATTATATTGTATTAATTTTGTGGTTAATACATTTAAAAATAAGCTTTATAAATATTTATTGCATACATTGTAGTCGTAAACTACTTTTACCAATATTTTTGAATGCTTTGCATTGAATACCATTACACTATTGCTGATGAGGTATACAACTAATTGTGTGATTGGTTGCAGACAGTGGCGTATGGGATCGGTTGGGAACTGAGGATATGGGTGAACACTATTAGTCGATGCGGTGCTCTATTGCTGCTGTTGGCCGAGTGCCAGACGGAGGCGCCCACTCTGTTGGCCGGTGTGCCCAGTGATGGACACAACCGACACAAGGCTTATCTGCTGCTCACCGGAAGAATACTAACGGTTCTCTATTTTGTGGCATATCTTTACGCAGACCTGCAAAACATATATTATTTAATGCAAGACATTATTGTCGTCGTACTCGTGGCGGCCGTCACTATCGGCTATAAGACCAAACTGTCGGCCCTTTTGCTGGTCATGTGGCTCATGGGTTAGTCTCCATACCATTTGAACCATTTGTGTGTTTGACTTATGATTATTGTCTGTATTGTATCTTCTTTTCCACCCAAATAGCCATCAATTGTTATTACAATCATTTCTGGACAATAGACTCAAATATATTAACGTATTATCGAATGATGAAATCTTTTTCTCGGGTCATGTCTGCCATCGGCGGCCTCTTAATGATCGTAGTCTTAGGACCGGGAGATCTGTCAGTGGATAACAACAAGAAGAACTGGTAGTCCCGCGGGAAACGCTGTTTTAGGTCTACCTTATAGACTCTACAATAAAGTTTCACTTAGTTTTCAAAGTGTATTTTAATGCAATTTAATCTAAATTTCAATCTAATATTGAATTAAAATGCAATATAGCCGCAACATGCTCAATCATGTTTTGCTTCTGTGCAAGCAAACTGTAAACTGAAATATTTCACTATTTATTATACTACTTTATAATACAGTATAACAACATTTATTGCTATATTTATTAAGCAAAATATTTCAGTTTACAGTTTGCTCGCACAAACACTTAACATGATTCAGCAATTATATGCGAACATCTAATACTTAACATTAGTGAAGCCACTGTACTGTATATTCCATTGAATTGCAACCTATATTTAAGTCCTGCATGGAGAGCATGATTCACAAGTAAGTAACACAACCTTTCTTGTAACATTATTAATAATCCAGTAATAAATGAACTAGTAATAAAGTCACCCACCCACCCTAGACTTGTGAATCATGCTCTCCATGCAGGACTTAAATATAGGTTGCAATTCAATGGAATATTCACTCTTAGAAGTTAAAAATAAAAACATTTTCCAAATAATGTATTTTAATCTGTAATTTCCGGTTATTATTAGATAATAAATAAATAACAAAATAAATCTATCCTGTTTGGATTCACTTTCAACTCGAAGTTCATTTTCAAAGTAATCCATTTATAGAATATATGAGCCAGGGAAAGCCAGACAGAACTAAGTCCAAATGCAAATACAATATAATGAACTTTAGGTACTCATTGGTCAGTATTAATATTTTATCATATTTAAATTAATTGGATAGTAAATTAATAAAATAATTAATAAGTTTTTAAATTAAATTTTATTTAAAGATATCTTAAATGTTAAACAAAATTAAATTTCAAAGTCTTTTAAATAATTAATAAAATAATCTTTATTCTCATTATCAATATATTTCAAAAGACTTCACATCACGAATTTTATTACAATTTATACGAGATTTGTGTGCTTTTTCTATGAGACTAAAACAGTTTTTAATCATATATATACTGATGAAACATTTAATTAAATTTGTAGGCCTAAAACCACAATCATAATTATATGAAGAATTTACGCCACCATAAGGTGTATAATCAATACGTTTAATTTCCCTTAAATTAATTTCATTATAATTATTAAAATATTTATCAAGCAATGACCCAAAATTTAATATATCAATATTAATTAATCTGAATTTATTACATTTGTCAATCATATCTAAATATTCTGTGGGTAACTGAATTATTGGGCGTTTTTTAAACTTTTGACCTATAGTTCCAAAATTTGTATCACAAATACTGTAAGAGTGTCCAACAATAGGGAATATGTGAACCACAGGAATATTCAGTAAAATTGATATAAACAAGGTAAACTTAATCATAATCCAGTTTTTATTCTGGGCTACACAATTATCAGAAATAAAAACTATTTTATCATAAGAATTAATGTCTAAATTATTTTTTAAATATTCAATCATATAATATAAATATGAAGCCACACTATTTGCAGCCTTAACATACTGGCCCTCGAGTGAGTGGAACATAAAATTAATATCAGTATTATGCACAACAATATTAAAAATATATATAAATAATGACCTTTTATAAAAATATTCATTACAATTTAGTTTTGGATAAGGTTTATTCGAACAATAGTCGAATTCTAAAACAAGATTTTTGTTACAATTAATAAAACTTTTTTTTAATAAATTATATTCTGTTACCTCTAATAGGTGATTTTCATAAATGTCTGAATTATTTGGATTTTTGCTATTAATTATGCAAAAATTGCATACATCAATTTGATATGGTTTAAAACTATAATTGCAGTATGTTTTAAAATAATTGGAAAAACTTTTACAAGATATATTTAAATGTCTGAATTATTTGGATTTTTGCTATTAATTATGCAAAAATTGCATACATCAATTTGATATGGTTTAAAACTATAATTGCAGTATGTTTTAAAATAATTGGAAAAACTTTTACAAGATATATTCAAAACAATATTATTTGTTTCATAGTAATAATTCTTAAACAAATTGAATAATTTTTTCATATTTAATTCTGGGTCACAAAAAAATAATTTAGTACTTTGAGTTGACTTATAATGTGATTTTTTAGTGGGAATCTGTTTTAAAAAATTATTCAATTGAATCCAAACATTATTATCAATTTTATTATTAGTCTTAACAGAACCTCTAATCTCAACAATTTTTGTATCATTTAATAATTTTTGTTGAATAGTAAAAATCCTTTTAGAACTAATTTGATACAAATTCATTATAAAACTTCTACAAACTTTTGTTTTGATAGCATTTTCAATGAAATAATGGGAAAAAACATTTCTTCCCTTATCATTGGATTTATTTGCAATCCTTTCCATACGTTTGGATAAATATTCTCCTTGAAATTCCCAAGTACTAAGTGCACAAAACCTACCATGG
>CAJPVJ010001246.1:0-17241 GCA_905397405.1 Oppiella nova | reverse complement strand
TCATATACTGTAGTAACTTTATGTAAAATATTTATTTTATTAATATTTAAGAAAATAAATTAATAAATCAAGTTTTATACAACATGTTTCAGAAAAGATAATTAAAATTTTAATTGTAATTATAGATTTTATTAATTTTAATTGTTTAACACTGTAGTGTCGATGACAATTTTCCAGTTATTTCAACAATTCTACTAATTTTTACAATACAAAGTAAGCGATAATACATGGTTGTAAAGTATACAACATCTAACTTTAAAGTTTTCCAAACTTTGTTTCATTTTAATGAGAATTAATGTGTTTAAATCCATTGTATTTTGTTAACATGATATATTGATTACAATACATGGTTTAACGTTTCCGAATCAAACTTTGGTATCTTATAAAAATGATATTGATAATGTCAATTTTACAGTGATATTACATTTTAAAATATTAATTGTAGAAATTGTCTACTTAAAAGTAATTAATTTTGTTTGGTAAAGTTATTAAATGAACCCTTTATAAAAAAATAAATATTAAAAATAAATTATTAGATTTCAAAACATTTGTCTAACATTTTTATTCTATAAAACAATTCCTAAAGGTTGTTAAGTAATAAAATTTACAATTTTTATTTTAGCTAGACGTAATTTAAAAGCAAAATTGTTTGCCTCTTAAGAATTTGTTTAATAATTACTTAATAAGTATTTTTCCATAAAAATACAATGAAATACAAACAATTTAAAAGTTATACTTGTAGATTTAATGCTTCAGAGCTGTAAATTGAATATTAATACAAGTAATAAACTATTATACAGTAATTTCTAAATATATTTTAATTTGTTTGTTAATTATATTATATTGTATTCTTCAAACAAAAGTCCGGGAATTTCTCTTCTCTAATGATTGAAGTGAAGGCCAATTGAGACAAGTTTTGGATAAATCTGTGAACTAATACTTGTTTTGTCGGTTTCGCTGAACTCATGGCTGAACATCATCCCAACCACTGAGTCAGTCATCTCTCAATTATATACAATTTTACCACATTTTCCTCGTTTCACTTCATTTTAATTTCAAAATTCATCGAAACGATTGATTTGAATTATATGACAAAATATATTAGTGTATAAATATAGATATGATACAATTCATTTTGTATCATTGTATATATGAGACATTATATGATAAATCAGTGAATGTGTCTCTCTTTGGATCTAATGGATCGACACATTGACCTCCATTTTGTGATTATATACATCAGACTTATTTTTAAATAAGTACTTCTGTCCTCTTTTTAGCTTATTTTTACCTCAACTCAAAGCGAACTCACATCTAACTTATATTAAGTTTGTTGAGATACAGTATTATATTGAATTTATCTACACTCATATATTCCGTATTATATGTCATCCATAATAAATACGGTAACGTCAAGTTATATACATTATATAATTTTGAAAATTAGTAAACTAAAGTTAGTTAATAATTGGAAAGAAATGGAAGTAATATATAATAAGAAATAAGTAATAAAGTGACCCTTGTTTTCATGTGCTGTCACCCAAACCCTAGAAAGACACCAAACTCTGTCCGAAATGACACGCTTTCGACTTTATGTGCTTCTTCTGGGGTTTGCAATGTGTGTACTCCTCATACAAACGGCAATTCCTTATTCCTGGCACTGGAAAGCAAACACTGATTCATTTGCACATAATTATCAAAATACTCAAAATCAAAGTAAGAATACTTGAAATATATGTTTAATTTATAAATTGTTAATCTATAAAATTGTTATTAGTTTTAAATCAACAAAAACAAGGATTAAATAATAAGAAATTATTGGTTTCTAATGATATCAGAGACCAAATTAATAAGCGAAAATCGATGAAAAAGTTACCGTTTCTGGAGCACGAGGACTGGTACCCTCCCTGGTCTTACGATCGCTTTATGGCTAATATGACTCATATTTTCAAACAGAAGCGGAATCAACAAGAATTGAAGACTTTATTGTCGACGGCATTCAATCCGTTGAACTCATTGCCAATAATAGCCGAGCGGTCGGTCACCAGAATCCTATTGTTCACATACTTCAGGTCCGGTTCGACATTCTTAGGCGATTTGTTGCAACAGAATTGGAAGAGTTTCTACACCTTCGAGCCCCTCCACTATATGTCCGATGGGGTCCGCATTGAAGATGACAGGCTAGAAGAGGCCACTCATATAATTGATCACATATTTCGATGCAATTTCCCGCGTATTACTAATTATGTGGAATGGGTTCACAAAACTAGAAATCAATTCTTATTAAAATGGAATAAATTTTTGTGGGGTATCTGTCGCTTCCGAGTCAACACATGCTTTGACCCCAACTTTATTAGCCAGACCTGTAAGAGGGCTAAGGTTCAGGTGATGAAAGTGGCCAGACTTCACATGAGACACTTGGAGACTCTATTGCCTAAATTAGATGATTTGAATGTCAATGTAATTTATTTAGTTAGAGACCCTCGCGGGACACTTAAGTCGCGACAAAACATGATGTGGTGCTCCCATAAAACTAACTGTTCGGATGTCAACTCCTTGTGCTCTGAGATGAGGAATGACTTGAACGCATTCAAAAGACTACAACAAATAAATCCTTCAAAGTTTACTCTTATTAGATATGAAGATCTCTCGACAGATCCAACAAAATATGCAAAATTATTGCTACAAAAGTTGGCAATTCCGTACTCTTCTAGCGTTAAACGATTTTTGAGAACTCATACGAACTCCAGTTCCAGTGATTTATCCAAAAGGAATCCGTACACCACTATCAGAAACTCCAAGACTGTTGCCTATGAATGGATGCAAACTCTTAATATGACTTATATATTACAGGTCCAGAAGGTCTGTCCGGATCTGCTCCGAGAATTCAACTATAAGTTTATCACAAACGACAGCCAATCTCTCAATCAAACTATTTTTTCAGATAAACAAAATAAAAAACTGTGATAATTATTGTAAAGCTATTTATATAAATAATATAATGTACAATAAGTACATATTTTAATAGAAATGTGATTACTTTTAATTTTATCATTCATATGTTAGATTTAAATTATATTATATTAATATAAATTCACTTTTTTGTTACTTTTGTTATTACGTTTCGTTCATTAAATTCAAACGTGCAATAAAGTTTTTGAATTATTATTTTTTGATATTTAATTATCAGAAAAAAGTAAAAATATTATACTTTACTTAAATTATCAATAACCAATATAAGAACATTTTGGACATATTTATTGTATAAACAACAGTGTAATACTTAAATGAATATTAATAAATTTAATAATTGTTAAAAATTTCATCATTATAACATTAAGTTGTAAAAACTTAGATTCTATTCCATATTCAAATTATTATAATATAAAATTAATATATTAATAACAAATTAATAGATTTTTTATGAGTTTATAATATACTGTAGTCTATCACACAGTATTATAAATATGTTCAGTTATATGGCTTACATAATATTCAAACAGCACAGTATTTAAATTTTAATAATATAATGTTATTATATCTCTTAATTTAGATAATGAGTGAGTTTCAAGAAATTATTATAACAGTATTATTTTTGATAAATTACGGTAAACAAAATATATCTATATTTATTACATTAATGATTGATCTGGAAAACTTTGAGATAGTATTTGTTTAAAAAATAATTTATAATTAATTGTATCGCATATATCGTTGTCTCAGTTTATATTTTCAGACAAACGTATTCTCGGAATTGAAACCAAATCCAGCGATTAATACATTGACAAGTCAATATTTCTTATGTTTATATCAACGTCGTAACAAGTAATATAAGTTGAAGGAAACGAATAAGAGTAGTAATTTCAACTGTATTGGGTGTTTTTGTTTATAAGGAGGGTGATAATGGACATTTTAAAATTATTTTATCATTAATAGTCAATTTATAAATTAGTATTGTAACTTCTAATTGGTATTTTATGATAAGCTATTCAATAATAATTAGAATTGCAATTATTATCTAAAGTTAATATACAGTAAATTGTATTAAAGATATTAACAAATTTGTTTGTCCCGATACAGATTAATTTAAAATATAAAAGGTAAAGATAATATCAGAAAATTATTAATTGACTTTAGATCTTTGATGGTCAACAAATATAAATAATTATACGTTTTATTTTGTAAAGTTGCTAATGAAAAATATTTTTATTAAATAAATTTCAAAATCCATATTTTTGTAAATGGTTCAAAATATGGAAGATTGTATCAATAAGATTTTCTTATATTCAATTTGATATTTTTTGGATCTTTAAATTGCGATTTGTTTAAAACGAACGAGTCGGATAAATGACTAAAAAAAGCCTTAATAGAAATTATAACAATAAAATCTTATTAAATTTACCGATTTATCTTTATAATGTTGAAAGTTGGCATCTGTATATTAAAAACGAAATGCATTTGTTTTGTATATTACATTAATAATAGTTTTGTAATACTCTAGATGTCTGACCGAGTGATAAGAATGAAATCGAATCCTAGAAATATTACAACTTTCAACCGTACTGTATATTAAAAACGAAATGCATTTGTTTTGTATATTACATTAATAATAGTTTTGTAATACTCTAGATGTCTGACCGAGTGATAAGAATGAAATCGAATCCAAACGATGATATGATTATGTTTAGGATAGTTATGGCAAAAACAATCCAAACAATTAGATTGTTATAGAAGTTAGCACTTGAGTGGTGGTGGTCTTTATTAATGTTGAATCTGGACTTCAATATTATTGCCGCACCTAATGCTATCTGAAGTCAATAAAAATTATTTTATTAACTTATCTCAAAATTAATTATTTCTAATTCTAATTATTCAATCAATAATCAGTAATTGTTAATTGATTATACGGTATGTTAATACTTCGGTTTAGTTTTTAATATGCATATAATAATTTATAAATTAAGTAAACAATTTAAAAGAACTTTATACACTAAAGCCATTAATAAATGGGCCTTGTTTAAATAAAGGGACAAACATGAGAGTCAATATAATTTAATGATAAGGCCAGTATTTCCAAAATCAAACCCAAAACTGAATAAGCAGGTTTATAGCACATATGGATAATAATTTCAATAAAAATTTACTACAATCTTTCTATAGTAATTAGTAAATTTTCCGAGCTCTCTCTCTCTCTCTCTCTCTCTCTCTCTCTCTCACGCAACACTCAGTATCTCATTTTTAAAATAAAAATAAATTGAAATTAAAATTATTGACAACATATTACCTGCAAAATAATGGAAGTGCTTATTAAAGTGACCATAAGATAGTAGAACTGATTCTTTTTGCCCNATATTTTCAGACAAACGTATTCTCGGAATTGAAACCAAATCCAGCGATTAATACATTGACAACAGTTATAAAGAATACAAATATAGTTGCAGCATTGTTCATTATATTCAACTTCCTTTGCTTATTCTCATCATTAAAGTTGACATAACCCACAAAAACAAATATTCCTCCCACTATTACCTGTAAAATTAATTATTTTATCATTATTAGTCAATTTATAAATTAGTATTGTAACTTCTAATTGGTATTTTATGATAAGCTATTCAATAATAATTAGAATTGTAATTATTATCTAAAGTTAATATACAGTAAATTGTATTAAAGATATTAACAAATTTGTTTGTCCCGATACAGATTAATTTAAAACATAAAAGGTAAAGATAATATCAGAAAATTATTAATTGACTTTAGATCTTTGATGGTCAACAAATATAAATAATTATACGTTTTATTTTGTAAAGTTGCTAATGAAAAATATTTTCATTAAATAAATTTCAAAATCCATATTTTTTAAAATGGCTAAAAATATGGAAGATTGTATCAATAAGATTTTCTTATATTCAATTTGATATTTTTGGATGAAATTTAACGCTAAATAAATTTTGCTTGCTTAGCCTATTTACTGATTTTTCGGAATTATTTTTAATATTGTTAATTTAGAATAATTTAAATGGCTAAATAGAAATATTACAACTTTCAACTGTACTGTATATGAAAAATGAAATGCATTTGTTTAGTATATTACATTAATAATAGTTTTGTAATACTCTAGATGTCTGACCGATTGATAAGAATGAAATCGAATCCAAACGATGATATTATTATGTTTAGGATAGTTATGACAAAAACAATCCAAACAATTAGATTGTTATAGAAGTTAGCACTTGAGTGGTGGTGGTCTTTATTAATGTTGAATCTGGACTTCAATATTATTGCCGCACCTAATGCTATCTGAAGTCAATAAAAATTATTTTATTAACTCATCTCAAAATTAATTATTTCTAATTCTAATTATTCAATTAATAATGAGTAATTGTTCATTGATTATACGGTATGTTAATACTTCGGTTTAGTTTTTAATATGCATATAATAATTTATAAATTAAGTAAACAATTTAAAAGAACTTTATACACTAAAGCCATTAATACTGTAAATGGGCCTTGTTTAAATAAAGGGACAAACATTAGAGTCAATATAATTTAATGATAAGGCCAGTATTTCCAAAATCAAACCCAAAACTGAATAAGCAGGTTTATAGCACATACAGTATGGATAATAATTTCAATAAAAATTTACTACAATCTTTCTATAGTAATTAGTAAATTTCCGAGCTCTCTCTCTCTCTCTCTTTCTCTCTCTCTCTCTCTCTCTCTCACGCAACACTCACTCAGTATCTCATTTTTAAAATAAAAATAAATTGAAATTAAAATTATTGACAACATATTACCTGCAAAATAATGGAAGTGCTTATTAAAGTGACCATAAGATAGTAGAACTGATTCTTTTTGCCCATTTGGAGGCAGTATTTCAATTGACTGTAAGATATAGAGAATTAATGGCAAATCATTGAAATGGTGATACACTACCTGGCATTAGCTGTCAATAATGCAACATCCAACATTCCTAATTATACATAAACTTTAATTAATAAAATTGATGAAAAAATAAAAGTCGAGTTAGATAACAAACCCTGAGCAATTGTTTTTTTAGTTGCATACACATTGGCATCCAAAGTGCCACCGGACTTGAGTGGAGCCTAAAAATAAAAAAATATAGTAAAACTTAAAAATATAAATTCTGCAGTAAATCACTTCATTATTTGAGACTTCAGTCATTATTTGGGAGTTATCTTTGGAGAAGCGCACCGACTGTTCGGACATAACTGCGCTTTAATTGTATATACAATAAGTTTAGTAAAGTTATCAAAATATTAAAACAATTGAATGGTATAACAGTTATACAGTACAGTAATATGCGAAACACCTGTCAATGCAGACCAATGTTAACGTGAATGCAAATCTAATATCAAATAGCTCACGACTAGTTTTTGTAATTCATATCAAAGAATGGGACACTATTTTTATAATTTAATTGTTTGATAACAAACTAAACAACTAAACCATATCCGCTCTAATGACAAAATATCTGGAGCAAATGTATTGATAATTAAGCTAAACGTCTAAAATAATGCGGTCTAAATGCAACGCCAAGTTTGTAATGGGAGGGTATGTGTTGTAATAGTGATTATGTATTAGAAAGTGTAGAAAGTGAAAGTTTGCCATTTCAGCACTTATTAAATACTATTGCATATTTAAAGCACATACAGTACTTATTCCTGAATACAAGTTCTCTCTCTCTCTCTCTCTCTCTCTCGCAACACTCACTGTATCTCATTTTTAAAATAAAAATAAATTGAAATTAAAATTATTGACAACATATTACCTGCAAAATAATGGAAGTGCTTATTAAAGTGACCATAAGATAGTAGAACTTAGTGTATCACCATTTCAATGATTTGCCATTAATTCTCTATATCTTACAGTCAATTGAAATACTGCCTCTAAATCAACTTTTTTGTGACACATTTTATTCTTATTTATAAGGAAACCTTTTTAAAATAGATTAGCTCTCATATATAATAGTTTAATATTTAATTAATATATTTAAAATTCAAAAATACAATATTTAGCACCAAGTTTAGTCTCACCTCAAATGGACGAACAGTAGCCATCATTGCTTTCCAATGTAATAATTTGATAATAATATTTCACAAAGAATTCATTTTAAATATTTAATTGAAGTCTTCCGAGAAATGACTTACTATTGAGATTGCAGTCAAATGTTACTGAGAATACAGGTATTTGTTGTGACAAAAAATGGTTTCTATAGAAATTAAGTATTTGTTGTTTTCTTTGTATTTATATTTTGTTTTTTAGACAAACGATTGAAGAATTTCTTTTACATTACATTTACATTTAAGTACATTTATTATAATTACCATTACTGTAATTAATTATGATTTACAAAAATAAAGGATACTATGTATTATATTCATTTTTATATTGTATATAAAAAGGTATACTGAATACAGATAAAAGCAATCAATAAAGCAAATTATTTGAAAATTTTGAATAAATTAAAATAGATTTGTATTTTGATTACAATTATGATAAAATTCAAACAAAATGTTTTAATCACAATTTACATCAATGATAAGCTGAAACAATTGGCCAGGGGTTGGGTGGGTTAAAAACATGTATAATAATACTTCCTGTTTTCAAATTCATTGAATCCCAGAAAATATGTTTAAAGCGTTTTTATATTTTTATAAAATGAAATAAAACTTTAAGTCTTTATAGGGATTGATGTGGGAAATACTCATTCATTTATTACAATAGAAATGAAAATTATTTATAACATACTAGAACTTGATTATATAATATAATCCACTAATAAAGCATATAAAATAAACTATTTATATAATATTTAATTTTATTCATTCACTCATAGACTGACTTTTAAGATACAAAGCGGAAGTGTAGCGCATATTCAATATACAGTGCCTTTGATTAAGAGCACAGGTATTACAATTAACTACAATATTAATTCAATTTAGACAACAGGTATAATATTGTATAAGTTGTTTAACAGTAAAAAGCATTTTATAAAAACTTTATATAAGCAAAGAAGTATTAATAAAGATATTGTTGCTTTTATTAAATTGAGTTTTAATTTTTGTTTCCTAAGAAATTAAATAAAATTTTAAATAACTTCAAGATTTATAATAAACATTAAGTAATTTTATATAATATAATTAGTAGTGTGAGTATAATAGTGAAATTGTAATTATAGGCATAAATGTTGGACATGAAGACTAGTATTGTAAAAGTCCACAGCTTTGGCACTATTGAAATACTTTTGTTTTTTAAATATATAACTAATTTTTGATAATTTTGGGGTCAAGTCATGAGGAAGTTGAGTCCTAAACCAAATTAAAACACATAATCTAGAAGTTGTCCAAAACTGCAATACAAATCAGTGTTATCTTCTCTGGTGGCTGTGCTGTAAGAGAGAGTGGTTAGTGAGTAGTGGTTGTGTTGGGCTGAATAGGGCTGAGTAGGGCTGAGCAGTAGTAGGGCTCCAATCGCAACAACTGGTCATAACAACAATCCCGTAGAATCGCGTTGTGACCCAATTATGGCTTATGTCTTACCTGTGATTGAATCAGTGCTGCAAACAATGATAAGTGTTTTCCAGTTTCAAACTTCAAGTGAAAGTACAAACCACTGCTCTAACCATCGCTTCATTTAATACACCATAAGATTAGTTTTTTTCTTATTTTTTAGTTTTCTAATAAATATTTCGTTTGCAAAAGTTTTTAACGCAAATTATTAGTTTATATTAAATTTGTTCAAATATTCCACTCGGATTTTATCAATCAATGGATTAAAGCAAAGGTAAGACCATTTTTTAGATATTTCTATCAAATAAATTCATTTCAAAGTTATCTTTGGATTTAAATTCGGGTGGGATCTCCAAAAACCTCTCGAGTGTTATATCTTTTATATTATTGATTATATTTTTTGGATTGTCATCCGTTTTATTGTACTTTTTCTGAACATTCAATGAACGGATGTGTACTTTTGGCGTAACATTTGCTTATTATAAGTTATGCAACAGTTCTTCAACTTATTTTGTCTTTCAGTCTCGGGAGACAAGAGTCCAATGTTTGCAGATTTCTATTAAATATTTTTGTCCAAAAATAAGCGTAAAAATACTGACTTCCGGTAAAACAATTGTAAAATTCTTTTACAAAAGATTTTTACAATATTTAATGGTTCAGTTGTACGATATCTTAAAAAATCTTAAAATACTGTGAGTTATGTTTAAAACTTGTCTTCAAATATGTTTAAATGAATATTTGTTAAAAAAAAGTCAAATATATTAATATTTTTAATAATACAAAACAATATAATTATTTTGCAAAATATATCCTAAAAATGAAGATTAGAGAAAGTATAAAATGATGACTTGTATTGCAAATAAGTTATGTGAGCTTTGATTAAATGATGGCATAAAGTCGGGGAGATAATGGAGAGTGTGACCCATTTTGGACATGGCTTGAAAGTTGTAAGATACATAATAGTATGGTATGGTATGGTATGGTATGGAAAGGTATGATATGGAGGATAGTGGATGTGTTCCGGAGTGAAAGTGGTGTCGAATGCGTGCCGTTATATTGAATACAGGATGTGATGCGCTCTCAATATTTATAACGAGTTTTCTCTTTCATTCATATACTCTATGAATGTATGCATTGATTAAATAGTATTCAAAATTAGGTTTCGGGTTAAGTAATAGAACTTAACCAACAGTTTGGTTAGACTGACATTAAATTGATTTTGATTGCAATAAATAAAGAGATTTGTTAGGCGGCCTATTTCCACACGTGCCCTACATTTGCCTCATTTCTCTCATCATAACTACAAGTTTAGGACACGGAAGTGAAAGTGAACCCAAACCTAAACCTGTTTCTTATCCTTATATATTAGACCTGCTTTCAAAAATACAAATCAGCTTAAGTGAGAAAGTAATCAAAAGCCATAAATAAAAGTTCCTATTCTATAACACAGTCTACGGTATTCTACTTATTATATAACTGTGCTGTTGAGCGAGAAATTGCTTAACATATATGTTGTTTCACTCAAATACTACAGTATTTTATTTACCAAGTGATTCAAACAAAACAGTTTTAAGAAAATACACATAAAAACTACTTTTAGTACTCCAGCGATATATAGTACAGAAGCGATTCAATTATTTCCTGATCTAAATACGAATACTTCTCAATTGATCGCATGTATGACTTAATACATAAATAATTAGGTTTTCCTTAAATTCACATTTTATTGTTTCCTAAATACTCTGTATTTAGTTAATTTTTATTAAGAATATATTCTTTAGATTTAATTTACTTTTACTTTATTAATATTTTTAATAACTTAAATTTATTAGAAGTTTCATACAAAACTTTATGTTAGACACACTAATTATACAGTATGTTATTTTTTCCCTTTTTTGTACTGTATATAGAAAATTGAAGTTTGATTTATATTTACCCAAAATAAACAAGTCCATTTTCAAATGAATATTATATAAATGTTAAAATAAGTCGTTTTATTATTATATTATTGTTAAACTATGCTGAATTTAATATCTACATCCCACACACAATTTAATAGTTGTTCTCAATCAAGAAAGTTTAGTATCCAAAGTACAGGTAAGAAATCAAAATAAAATTGGATTGAAATATAGTCTTACAGTTTGATTAATAAAGAAAATGTTCTCATTTCACTTATTTTGAAATATAGTTTAGAATATCAGGGATGCCCAGACTCAATTTTGAGTTAGGGGGTAAGTTGATTTGCGTCATATTTTTTTATATAGGCGTAATATTAAACTTTTTCTCAGGTTAAGGAGTAAGTCCCATTTTGTAATACAAAACTCTTGTCCGATCGGACTCAAATTTTACGGGGAGTGTTCCCTGGGACCTCCCTAGACACTTCATAGATCGAACTCAAAATACCCCTTCTGAACCCCCTTTTTGGCATTACTGTTAGAATATTAAACACAAAATTTACCATATATATTCAACTAAATATACTCACGATCAGTATATTGAATAGATATGAGTTGTGGTTGTAAATGAAATGCAATTGGGTTTGACAATAACCTACCACTTAACGCTCACAATTAGAATATTACTAAATTAATTTACTACTAAAATAGTATGCTATTAATTTTCTATTGAATTTATATATTGCATTTTATTAAATATTATTTATACTTAAAAACTTGTATTCATAAACACAAGCTTAAAAGTTGTCGTATGCATGTATCAAATATATGATAACCATGATACAAAAATATGATGAGAAAGTCAGAGACCTATGCATTCACTGTAGCATTTCTTTGGTCCATAGAAATGATTGAAAGCATATTTCCTTTAATTCTTTAATTACAAGTCATATAAGATGTTAAACAATTTGGTTTCACAGTTCAGCAAAATTAGATGTAAAACTTTCTTTACACGTGTATTGCATTGTGTCGTCTGTCAACACAATGGGTTGGGTCACTGTTAAAGGTCAGTGCCATCAGAGGTATACCTATATTACTGCAATTCACTCCGGAAGAGGAGATGGTTCCACACTCTCCTATCATTACCATTCATTAGATGTCATTTGAGGGCAACTCTTGCTTTACAAGCAAAACATTTTCATTGGAAAAGTGGACACTTTTACAAAAGTTGTGTTGTGTTTTAGATGGGGTTTGGGTGAAGGACAGAGTCTGGTGTTTACCCATAAAAACTTTTTTAACTCAATCGCTCCACACTTACTGTACTGTTATCCTAAGATTTACCGTTATATGCCGTACAATAGCCTGTGGGCTAAGAAGGGTCTCAACCACTACTGACATATAATTTATTGCTACTCTCCCCCTCTTTTTGGTCTACTCCGGGCTAATACTACTTACGCCGAGTCCCCTCTTATATAGTATGTGAGCGTTGTTTACAAAAAAATCGGTGCAAAATATATTGGAAGACAGACAAACCAACTGTAAGTCTGTCTGTGTATCGACACAACTATTGTCCATCTGTTTGTTTGTCCGGACACTAGAATCTGTTGACCCACTTATGCCGCCCTCACCTGAATGTTGACGACTCTCTAAAAAAGTAAGTGCAGGGATAGGGGTAGGGGTTGGGGTCTAGGCTATAAAGCACTGCACACTTCGCTCCACATATTATATTGCGATACAAATACCAGAGTATAAGAGTTGTCGGCATTTGTACGATAGTATAGTCTGTCTGAAACCCGCTCTCAGATGTGCATCGCTTTTGCTGTGAGTGAGTGAAGGAAACAATTGCACCAAATGTGAAGTTTGACTGAAGTTTGACTCTTTAATATGTGGAATTAAAATGATTGAAAAAACTAATTATATCTTATGATTGTGAGTGAGATTTGAGTTGAAGTGATGCGAAGTCCAGCACTTAATAGCCTAGAGATTGAAGGTTCACAAAAAGCGCTCCAAGTTTCCGGTGAAAAAAAGTTTGTCAAATTTGATTGAAATTAAATATTAGCACCTTTTAGGACTGAACGTAAGAAAAAAGTGTACATTTCTTTTACCTGTGCTTTCTTTCTGTATTACTTTCATTTTTTATAAAGCAATTTACAAGAAAATTAAATGACTCGGAGCACATTTTCCTGACTATTAGCTGTGCTCACTATTTGCCAAATAAATATATAGTGCATTAATGTGAGGATCTGCCAATTTTGTTAATTATAAGCATAAAAATAATTT
Source organism: Oppiella nova (assembly GCA_905397405.1). Classification (NCBI taxonomy): domain Eukaryota; kingdom Metazoa; phylum Arthropoda; class Arachnida; order Sarcoptiformes; family Oppiidae; genus Oppiella; species Oppiella nova. The sequence continues at coordinate 3,533 of CAJPVJ010001246.1, read as the reverse complement.
CAAGATTTCATACTGCAGTCAATGAAGCGAAATTCAATTAACCAATTGCTTACATGACTTAACCGATAGACTGTACTTTTGAAGGGTCAGTGGGTGTCAGATCCAAGTGATTCTTGTCGTAGGGATTGGATTGCGATTCATAAGCAATACTAACGAGAGTTTGCATTACTTTCATAGATCCAAAAGAGTGGTTGGCTGTGATCTGCGAGACAACGATGAATAGGCGACAACTCTCACACCCAATCGACAAGCCGTGCAACACAAGCCGTTAAGGTATCCCTTTAGACATTCATTTACTTTCATAGATCCAAAAGAGTGGTTGGCTGTGATCTGCGAGACAACGATGAATAGGCGACAACTCTCACACCCAATCGACAAGCCGTCCAACACAAGCCGTTAAGGTATCCCTTTAGACATTCATTGCTTGTTGTCCTCCAGACAATCCTCCAGAGCTACTGCTTGTAGATATGATCATCCATTTGCAGATCTGACATAATGAAGCCCAAAGAGCGCTTCTATGGCTATGCGCTTCTCTCCAACCGTAATCCCAGTGCTGTCAGAGATGATACGCCTATAGACTTGAGTACAAAGAGACAATCGCCATCACCAGGTCTTCACCACTCCATCTCCCCGTTCGCCATATCTTCCAATGACTTCGAGTCCCATTCAATTGAGTCGCCCTTCGCTTACAACGAGTGGTCGGCCAAATGTGTCCTCTCCAACACTACAGCCCGTAATCTCCAGATCCACTCCAACCCAAATCTGCTGCCTTATCTGCTACTTAACAGATCATGTCTTGATGTAAACCCTGCCGTCAAAGAATCTGCCATTCCTTCAAAGAATTCCAATGAAGACATTATTTACGACCAGTTCGGCAATCCTTATCAAATCTGCTGCCTTATCTGCTACTTAACAGATCATGTCTTGATGTAAACCCTGCCGTCAAAGAATCTGCCATTCCTTCGAAGAATTCCAATGAAGACATTATTTACGACCAGTTCGGCAATCCTTATAGAGTGGGATCAGACCACTCACTAATTCCTCTTCGTTCGTCGCCATACATTGAATTATATAAAAGCAATGTCTTCAACAAAACAGCACAAAACGGATCCCACATCTCATCGTCTCCTAACAACTCTTCATCCAACTCATCGACGCCATCGACTCCATCAACCAATTCAACACATAATAGTCATCACGAATACAATGAAACAAAACGATTACTCCAACGAAGTCCCACTCATTCCTCGTTGTCTATAACACCCGATGCGATGAAGACAAGCAGATCTCACTACCCGTATAAGAAAAGGCAAGTATCACAACCACTGATCAGATCGAGTAGCTTTCCATCACTTGTATCAGCGCTTAAAAGCAATAATAATTTTAAATCTAATAATATTTTATCGAAATCGAGATCTGAAAGTAGTTTACATTTTATGAATTTTGAGAAATACGAGCGAAAAGTGTCATATAAACCGAAATCATTGGCTATTTCTCGCTATTCTAATGGCGAACATATCGAAAGAATTGCGGCACAAATCCGAAAGAATAATCAACAAAGACTTGAATACAACAAACAGTATTACAGACACAATGAGAGGGAAAATATGATTGATTCGGACAATGAAAGAGATGATATCATAGAAAGTGGTGTCAGTGATGACTATGGAAGTGATGACGCTCTGGATCTTCGTGTGACTCATTCGCTTCCATCTCGATATCGTCCAGACCTGTCGCATGCAGACCCCGAGCACTTATTTCATGAAATAAATACATTTCTAAATCAAGCGTCTCCTCCAGCAAAGGAGGAGTTGTCGTCACCGACAGCTAATCCACTGGATCTCTACCGTCATTACTACTACTACCTGATGCATCAGCCGGCGCTCGCGTCCAGAGCTGCCGCAGCTGTGGCTGTGGCCGAGACTTACGCTAAACTCATATCCAGTGCACACCATAACCACAGCCCGCACTCGGACCACAACTCTATCGACAACTGCGACAACAATACCTCAATGTATGAGAATGAGAACCATTCACCTGATTATACCCTCAATGGTCTGAATGGCTCGAGAACTGAGTTGCGTTCGGCCGACACCACCAATAATGGCATCTCTTTTGATCGCAAACGCATCAGTCGACCCCTCACTGGAAAGCATGTGCGACACGGCACAGGTGCCAGTCCTTCAACGCTCGTCACCTTAAGAAATATGATTCAACAAAGACAACGACTCAAAGATATTGGAGCTCTCGATGTCAATAAGTATGGCAAAGGAAAGGGAGGAAAACGTGTCAAAAGAAAATAAGAATTATTTATTCTAATACTTAATAATGAGTTCTTTTGTGACTCTATATATACACCTATTTTGTTAAATTATATACAAATATCATCTAATTATTTATAATGCAAAACATGACCGAGTTTTGCATCACAACTAAATATTTTCAATAGTAATCAAACAAAACACAACATTGAGACTAATAAAGACAAATCAAATTAATTTAGTGATAAATATTTTATATAAGATTATTTATGTATCATTACATTCAACGAATTATATGCAAATATTATTTTATTTATATTTTTATATAATGTAAAGCAAACTCTTAGTGCTTTTAAGACGATTCTTACTCTATATCATGAAACACATGCAATACCTGTGCTATGAGGAGCGGAGTGTCATACCTGTGCAACTGATTGTACCCCTGAAAGCATACATACTGTACACCAATAACTTATATTGTATTGATTTTGAGCTAATGGTAACTCATATACGATATAATAGCACATCATTTATCATTCGTTAAATTATTTTTTCATAACTTTTCACAAATTAATAAAAATCACTAACAAATGACAATTCAATTCAATTTATGTAAAGTTTTCCTTATTTTTAAGTTAATTTAATCAATAATTCATAATTATATTGAATTTATTTATTTGATTATATTTTGAATGATTATAAATTCTTATAATATTTATGTATAGTTTAGTTTAGTTTTTGCTTTTATTTAAATAAAATCCATTACAACATGATTTCATTTATTTTATGTGTTAAACAAATTTTATTGTAAATTATTTGTCATTTATTTGGGGAGAGAGAGAGAGAGAGAGAGCACAAGGAGATCGCATACCACATACAATATTAACAAATGCTGTAAGTGATTCATTAAAAAATATTTGTATAACAAATTTATCATGTTCAATTCAAATGAGACGATTTTAATTAAAAGAAGAATATATTCGTTAATAAAACTTATGCTTATTATTAGGAATAATATTATAAAATAAGAACAGTTAAACTAATAATAATAGTAAGAATGATAATTAATTTAGTTAATTGAGTAAGAATAAAATAATGTTATATTATAAAATGAAAAAAGTAAAACATGGGAAAAACAATTGTAGAATTTGTGATAATGTTAATAAATAAATAAAAATCATTATAAGTTAGTCTTATTTGATTGAAATGACTAACAGTAGATGGAGGGAAGGCAACAGAAGTACTGTACTGTACATAGATTTTTGTAAAACA
>CAJPVJ010001245.1:4403-17241 GCA_905397405.1 Oppiella nova | reverse complement strand
GTTAGAGATGAATGAGATGTTGGACTCAAAGTAATGCTATTTTCATATTGAAATCATTTTATCAATATATAAACTTAAGATAATAGAGTGAATACAATGGAAATAAATAATAACAATTTTAATATTTGACATTTTAATGATTGACGAGGCACATTTAGATGACTGATTCATATTGAATAAAGTTTTGTACATTACTTAAATGGTTTTGGGAATATTTCTTTTCACTTATATAACACATTCATACATTTATAAAAATAATTTATATATATATAGCCATAATATAGCCGTTTAATATGAATTTTCATTGCAATTATAGGTCAATCGGATTGGACCCAAATTAACGGAACGATGCCATCGGACGTTCCCAACCAGATATTAGACATGAAAGTGTTGGCCGCTACTAATGAGACACTTTTGATCGGTTGGAAGAGACCCCACGACAACGGGGCCCTCATCTCAGAGTATAGGATGGAGTTAAGGAATGTGGAGCAGAGCTCTGTCATCGGGGAGACTATGATTGTGAAGGACACTCAGCACGAGATCAGACGGAACTACATGTATATATTCGTAGGCCTCGAACCGGCCACCAAATACTCGTTTCAGGTCTTCATTCTTATGAATTACTTATTATAATTAATTAAATTAATTTTATGCATCATTATATGTTTAAACTAATATATGATACATACGTATGAAAGGTGAGGGCGTGTTCATACCTGGGTTGTGGTAAGTGGTCGGAGCCGCAGTTGTCGGCGCAGACAAGCGATGGTAACTCAGAGGCGCCCCTAAACCTGCGAGTGGTCTGCGCTTTCGACGGCAGGCGGTCCGCAAACTTTGCAAACATTTCGTGGACACAAAGCTCTAACACTCGCGGGACTGTTGTTGGCTATAATGTGACGGTCGTCGGGAGTGCCAGATATCGCAACAGTAATGACCAGATAGTGACCGACCATATCGTGGAATGGCATCGCATTCACAGCAATACTACTCATCAAATTCAGGTAGAAATCAATTTTTGAATTATAAGCAAACCTTATTTTTGTTGGTTTTTAAGTGCGCTTATTTGAAAATCAAATTAAAGTTGAAATTGCATTTTTAAAATGCTTTTTTAAAATCGCATTTTGATTTATGTTTGGGAAATAAAAAGATCACTTAATATCGATAAAAATGAATGCTTTAATGTCTGGAAATATTTCTGGACATTAGACGTGAGTCTATTCATCAAAATATTTGGAGCGAAAGTCGTTTCCACAAAACATTATGGAAAATGAATTAAAACAGAAATATGACTGAAAATACAAATCAATTTTGACTCAAATATTTATTTATGGCTTAAAAACAATTTGAGAAATCTATTTCTATATAAAAATCTTTTTATTGGTATAAATCATATTGGTTAAAAATATTTTAATTTTTAATATAAATCCATAAATAATTGTCAAACTATTTTCTCAAAATTTTTATTATTTCTATAAAATTGTTTTGAAAACTTTTTCGAAATCGATTTATGTGAATTTTCATTAGAAATAAATGTATAATTTATTGCTATAAATCTTTATTGACTTTTAAATAAATCTCTTAAAGACTATAAAATTCTCCTCCGACTAACTTATAATCCATTAAAACAACCATTTATTTCACTGAATCGATACCATAAGAGAGCGAAATAATAATAAAAATAAAACACAAATTGCTTCACAATAGAGATAACGAATGCGAGCTAATCCTTTAAATGTTTTTTCTGATCATTTAATAATATCTCGAAGCGATTGCTTCCTATTTCCTAATACTTAGAGATTTGACGCTTTTGTTTTGAGCATCCGTTCAAATACTTGAAAACATTGAATATTTTATGAAAACAAAAATCGCGATCATTTGCTAAAAGTGAGAAAATATTTAATAGAGAATAATTGGTGCAGAATTTTTAACGAATTTGCTCTCAGATTAACACCACATATAACTTAGTGTATGAAACTCCGGAATAATAGTTTGATTTTGCTATAAATCTGAAAGCTTTTGACAGATTCTTGTGTTTTTAAAATCTGTGGCATTAAATGCAAGATTTGTCTGAATTTTGTCGTCAGTATATGTTTCCATTAGAAGGCAAACCTGAGGCGGAACTGAATGCCTTTCCACTGAAAACACCGTTTTGTTGCTATATTTTGCTATATTTTATTGTTAACTTCAGTAATGAATTCAGGAAATAATTTATCAAAAATATATCCTTTATTTTTATATTAAAACTTTATGTTAGCATTTATTTTAAGCGTAATTTTTAATGCTTTTGATCAGAATATTAATGAATGCATTTGATATGTGTTTCCCTTTTTTGAAATGTTTTATCACTTATTCTCTAAAAGTTTTCGAGTTTAATATTAAATGAAATGAAATGAAAATTTGAGTTAACATTACTAATGAAATGGGTATTGAAAAACGCAAATCACTTTCGTTTTCAAATATAAAGAAATTTAAAGTGAAGTCTTAGACAATAGTATTTTTTATTTCTTAAAGTTTACATTTGGATAAAATTCAAATTCGTTGCACTCTTTTGTTGTTTGTATGTATAGAAAACTCTTAAGATTTAAGTATTATATTACACATCATATAAAGCACAGCAGTTTTATGTTATAGAAAATTGCTTCGAGAGTCAAAAATATATATTTATATTTATATATCAAAATGCACACAATTTGCATAAGAATTTGGTGATCTATGTTTGTTGTGACGGTTATGTATGTCTTATGGGTTTTATTTAAATCATTGGTCCGGACAATAAAAACAAGGATTCATATTAATGAATTGTCTGCAATACTACAGTATTAAAGAATAAAAGATTTGTTAAATGATTTGTATATTAAATATAATTAAGATCACTATATTTCTTATAAATTAGAAATATGATATATTGATTGATAGACATTTCTAATAAACTTTGTCCATAGTTGGCTTACAATAGATTTATAATATAGATGCATTTTGTCTAATAAGGGGAGAATGTGAACTATACTAATATATTGGGCGACGATTTTGTTATTGGAATCTGTGATAAAAAATTAGAAAATGTTTAATGGAATAAGTATTTGATGTTAAGGTTTGTGTGCTTATGGAATGTCTATGTCTTCCCACAACTCTGTATATCATATATTAGATGTGTTTTAGAGACTCGAGTCAACTCTCTCTCTCTCTCTCTCTCTCTCTCTCTCTCTCTCCTCATATGTATTGCAATCCTTAGAGATTTTGTCTTCTCTTCCTTAATCTCGACGGAAGACTTTGCGTACGTCTCGACCCAACAAACACTATAAGACTTCTTGATATTCTCGATGACAACAGTCACTGCTGTAGAAGATATTTACCGCTCTTTATATCGGAAGACATTTGCTTTAAAAGTCAATATTTTGAACAACAGTTTTAAGAATCAAGAACTGAATTGATTGGTCCGTTGAGAAATTTACTGGAGTCTCACTTTACACTTAAATTGTCTCTCAATTTGACTCCTAATTTGATTTACTTTTTTTTTAAAACTTATAATCAAATCATTTAAAGTAAAAGTTTTTATTTGCTTTCTGTAGTTCAGGAATGTGTTTAATATTTACTCAATAATTGAGACTTATTTTGATAGTTGTGTTTGAGTTGATGGTATGGTATATGATATTATGGTTGAATCTCATGGTAATAAAGATATACAGTTCTGTCACAACATATAATTTATTCCATATTTTGAATAATTATTAGTGAAGCCATTAATAGGAAACCAGTCATAAATCACATAATATTTAATAAATATATATAGTTTGGTCGTATCTTTTAAATATAATAAATGGTTTTATGCCTCCGAAACACCAATTCTTACAACTCGTCCAGTTTTCAGTCGCTTATTTGCCCTCATATTTCATACGTCTGTTCAATGCGTTTGAAATTCATTTATTCAATATTTATGTCAATCACTTGATTGATAGGTATTTAGCAAAAAACTAAGTTTTGTAGAGAACACGAATGTGTGATATATATACAGATTCTGTGTTTATATAACAGAGTTTTATATAACAAGCAATTCTTTTTCAAAATCATAGTTTTTGTGTGTTTGAGTGTACTTTGGATCAAGTCATGTCTGTGTCATTACTGGTCTTTCGGTGTCAAAGCGTTTCTAAATATAAATTGAAGTGTTATTATTATTTTGATAATAAGAGCCAAATTGCCTACAATTCACAATTGAGTGAAGTTTTTGTGTAAAAGACATGTGAATGTGAAGTGAATGTCAACATTGCAAACGATGAGACATTAACTTCTTAATTAACAACATAAAAGTATTGCTCCATTGTCTGTATGCATCAAAATGAGAGAGAGAGAGAGAGAGAGAGAGAGAGAGAGAGATGAATAGGAATTACAGATAGTTTTTCTGTGTTTGAAATCATTATTTATTCTCATCAGACAATTGTTTAATCGATAATTTTTGGCTCAAATGGGGAGCTCGTGAAAGAGATGACACATTATATACACGACTAATACCTATAGATTAAGCTCTTAGTTGTTAGTCTCCAAAATGACATTAGTTTCAAGAGTTAATAATAATAATACAGTAATACTCTATTCGCTAAACTATACCTATATTTACACTCCAATACCAGTGATACCAATACAGTCGCGAACAATGTTTTCTAAAGCTCTACACTATTGTCATAATTGTGACAATCCTTGTGCTTAACAGAAAGAAAATCCAATTTTTCAAACGAATAGAAAAAAGAGAATTTCAATCAATATATCATTTATGAAGAATTCAAAGGAGTTTTGAATGAGTTTTTCGATACTTAGTGCCAAATGAAGTCTAATAATAGGAGATGTTTTAGAAATAATGTACAAAATATTGAATCTATAGTTTATTTTTCTGAATCATTAACTCTCAAATCAAATCTCTTATTGCATATATTAATTTGGTTTGAATTTCTAATGTATAGCTCCCATTAAAAGCCAACACCAACTACACGGTTCAGTTGTGTGCCATCAATCTGAGCGGTTGTGGCACATGGACTCCCATCGACTCCCACTCCAAGTGCTCGACCGGCCCTCATCTGCAGCACAACTTTCCCGGTATTAGGTTTGAGACGACCGGCTCTATCGGTGAGTTAAAAATGGTTTTCCCGCGAGTGTCCGAACGGTTCGGTTTAGTCACCTGTTATCGAGTGTTTGTCGTTAAACTGCCGTTTGGTTACACTCTGTCGGACTTAAGCCCGTATAAGCCATCGGAGCTCAACCTAACCAGTTATGCCAAAGTACATTACCATCAAGTATTCAAACCTCAAGCATATATCGCCGATGAGATACCATCCCTTGAATTCAATAATGAGGTAATTATTGGCGATCGAAAGTATACGAGTTGTATGGATGCGGGGAAAGACAATCTGGTGCTCAATGGGCCGGAGGAGGAGCTCATGTCAAACACGAGTGAACTGATAGATGACGGGCCGTTAGCCGAGTTAACCAATTATACAGGTTTTGTCGAAATTCACGTTTTGGGTGCTAATGGAGTGATATTACGAAAACAGAGCACATACTTGAGCCCAATTCAGACCAGTTCCTCGCCATTGCTGTCGATGCCGACCTCAACCAACTCTGTGTCGCCTTTATTGTCATCGATCGGCAATCCGAGCACTACTACTATCCTGTTATGCCTTATCAGCGGAATTGCTATTATTTTATTGATTATTATTTTAATACTTTGGCTCTTAATTCGCCGCAACAATGAGTCCAATAGTGGCGGACATACCGTTTCCTCGCGACAGACTCACGACAAACTCAACTCAATTCAGCGCTCAAAACACGTTCACTCGAATGGCATTGTTATGAACGGTGTTCTGCCGGCACAGACACTCCATGGCAGTCAAGTGTCGGCCCATTCATCGGACAGGGATTGCATTCCTGTTGCGGTGATTCATCTGATAAATTTGCCGCAAATCTATAGAGAAAGAAGTGCTCAAAATAACAGACTCTTTGAATTGGAGTTCAATTCACTGCCGAAATCGTTTGACGACAGGACGAGTCGGACCGCCGAAGCGGAAGCAAATGTCACCAAAAATCGATTCCCAAGTGTTAAGTGTTTTGATGAGACGAGGGTTAGGCTGTCGCTCGTCGACGGCCAGCCAAACACCGACTATATTAACGCAAATTTCGTCGCCTATAACCAGAAGCTGTATATCTGTTGTGAGGGACCCATCGAGTCGACTGTCAAAGACTTTTGGCGAATGATTTATGAATGCGAGTCATCAGTGATTGTGATGTTAACCGGTTGTGAAGAACAGGGTTTAGAGAAATGCGCTCAATATTGGTCCGACGATGGCGTCAAAACCATTGACAATCAGTTTGCTGTTAGTGTCCAAAGTGTTCGCATTTATTCCGATTATATCATACGTCGGTTCCAGTTGTCGACCATTGATCACAAATATAGCAGAGATGTCCTCCAATTTCATTACATGATGTGGAAAGACGTCTCGCCATCGGAACTGTTGCCTTCAGGCATCTTAAGGCTCATGAAACACGTGAACGAAAACTACTGTCCAGACAGAGGACCCATTGTAGTCCACTGTTGCTCGGGTTTGGGCCGATCGGCCACTTATATCGCCATCGACTCACTATTGCCCGAAATTATCTCAGGATTTGTCAATATCTATGACTGTGTTCTCAACATTAGATACCAACGAAACCAATCCATACAGACTCCCGACCAATACGTCTTCATCTATAAAGCGCTTCTCGAGTTCGCTATCTTTGGTGACACCGAAGTAGATATCGAGCATTTCGGTCATTATATCCCTTTTATATTATATATAAATTATATTTGTTACGCGCTATAAGTAGAAAACTGTTAACAATTATCATAAGCTTGAAATGTTTATAGTATTTAGCATTAGATATAAAAGCATGTATACATATTTGTGGTTATATTTTATCAAAAGTGCTATTATTTTTCGTAATATAAACTCTGATTAATTCTACTCACGAATAAGCTATGAATTTAAAGCATAAGACATTAAGGAATTATTATACTTTTTGCTGTGCTCTGGATTAATAAGTAACGATATTTTGTAGAGTGTTTGAAAATCCAATTTTCCAGACATTTCTATAGTATTTATTATTAATTGAATTCATTTAACACATAATTTCTTTCATAAATTTTATTCATTATCGCATATATCATAAAATTTTAACGAGTTTTCTGGGTTATATTGAGAAAATACTAAATACAGTATAATAAAGTCTATGAAATAGTTAATATATTGTCATCATTTTAGTAAATAATAAAAATATTTATATTAGTAATTTTTAATAATTATGAATTATTAATTACTATTAGTACTTTGTTATATTTGAATTAAGTTAAGTTTTAATTTTCTAAAAGCTTTATATTGAGTATAAATTATTTCTATTTAAATAGAGACCTATTATCAACAGATAATTGAAGAGCAAATAGATAACGTAAATCTACTCAATACACAGTTCGACGTGAGTTTGTCATATAATACTGATATAATATTTAATTTTCTCATTTCGTATTTTATATTTATTCACCGCATGTGTTGTCACTCTCGCAGAGACTGGAGTTTACATTAGGAGACCCGAAGTCATGCGAATGCGGATTATTGCCCGAAAATATCGATAAGAATCGCTTCAATCATGTCATCCCATGTAAGTTCATAATTGCTTTAGACTCAAGTGTCTATAATATTTTGAATTTAAATTTTTCGAGTTTTATATGAAGGGTTCAAAATGAAATCCCTGACACTTTTATCAAATAAGAGAATTTAAGTTTCATATACTTTATAAAAGTGTTTATATTTTATTTTGTAAAAAGAAGTGTTGGTTAAGAAGTTCTTTCATTCAGGAAGCGATTCCGTGGACTTTCATTGACTATAACACTATGTATTGAATAGAAATTTCTTTTCTCTTTTGTGACAAAAATCGATTTTTTACCAAAATCTCAAATCGAGAGGACATCTCTCACTCTAAGCTTACATTTTTGGCAACTTATGAAATATATAACCTTTTGATACCGAGTTTTAACGCAAACATCAAATTCAATTTAATAGTGAAATGTGTAAATGTCTGCCACTATTTTGACACATCTTTGATCTGCCAAACAGTGGAACTGAATTTGTGAATATTCCTCCACTTCTCCAGTCGAGAGATATAAGAGTCCATAGTTTAGCCAATATTTGCATAAAGATAAGTGTAAATATTCCGTAAGTTTGACAGAATATACACAACTAAATATAACTAAAAGTTATGTAAATAACATATTCCCTGCAAATATCTAAAATCAACTCATAGTTAGGATTTTATCAATCCATGCTTTAACTTATTGAACAAAAACATTCACGTAATGCTCAAAATATTGAAATCACATACAAGCTCGTGTAAGCCTCACTTGTATTATGCATTATCTTTCATATTTATATTTGTTTTTAAAGATAGAATTTACAATTTTATATAAAAGTAATTATAGTGTGTTTGTCAATACAGTATAAGGTTGTCATATCAAATAAATCGCATGTTTTTATTTTTGTAAATAAAAGATTTTAATACATTACAAGAATTCTAAATATTAGGAATATTTATGTATTGAATATACAGTATGTTAATTTATTCTTTAATAATGAAGTAATAATAGTATATAATAATATAGTGAAGTAGTAAATTTAGATGGACAATGGTATATTTTATGTTGAGTTTTTAAAAATATATTTCAAACATATATTACAACATTAACATTACAAATATATTAAAAACATATCATTTAAACAAATATGTTTACTACTTTTATATTAAAATATTAAATAAATCGTTAATGTAATAAAATCAATATTAGGATTATATTTAGGAAATAATTAATTTGTTATATTTGTAGAAATACAATGTCATGTGAGATCTACTTTGTAATTTATAATAATTAAAACTCATAGCTCTATCTCATTGAGTGATAAATGAATTTTATAATCTCTGACCCCTTTCTAAGATTGATTAGACTTTTAGCTCGTTTTCATATATCATTTATTATGATTTCTACTTATTTTTACCACAAATTCTTATCACTTGAAACGATAAGAAACAGGAATCAAGTCATTTGGCTCCACACTAATAGCTCATCGAATAATCACAACGTTTTCTGCTCTTATATTATATAATATATAAAATGGTCTTAAGTTTGAGAATATTTTCAATTCTGCTTTTTATCGTTATTTTATTTAATTATAGAATTTTTCATTATATTCATGTTTAATATAAATTATACTTTAATCGTGTATATTTTAATACCATGCATATTTATTAATAATATTAAATTATTTTTTTAATTTTAACAATTTCTGATATTCTCGTTAAGTATTTAACACAGGCAACCAATTTATTTAAATGAAACCTCTTTATGGTTACATTTGTTTTGTGAGTCAATTAATTGTAAATCCAATTTCAACCAAAATTAGATTCAAGTGATGAACAATTTCTACTCTAATTGAAGCCAAAAATAATCAAGTTTTGGCAAAACATAAACACAGTCTCATCAGGGATTTTATGTGAACACAAAATTTATGTCATTCTTAGTAAACTAATAAATATATTAACAACTAAGTGTACTGCCTTAACACGACAAACTTTCTAAATATATATTTCATTTATATATTAACAGATGATATAAATCGCGTTATTTTGCCCACAAATGTGAGCGAGGAGTCTACAAAGTATATCAATGCCTCATATATTCAGGTATTAATAATTATTATATCATTCATATTCATAGCTAAATATTATAATAAAATTTTAATGTTTATGTAAAATGTATGTATATGTATGTATAGTTATCATAAGTATATTTGTGTTACAAATGTTATCTCTAAAGAAACAGTTTTCCAGTGATTTATCGCAAAGTGTTAGAGCTTTGAGTTATTACAGGAAAGTGTGATTACAGGCGTAATGTAATTGTGTCTTAACTTTGTTACAGTTATTATACGTTTTGAATCTCATATCACACGACATCTAATCTCTAATTTTGTTGATATAATTGGAAACTCACTTCTCTCTCATTTAGGGATACGACAGATACCTGACATTCATTGCAACCCAAGACCCTCTCGAGTCAACGCTCAAAGACTTTGTTTGTATGGTATGTATGATAAGCACAATATGCTAATAAGCCTTACCTTTCAAGTGGTATTGAATGGAGTTTTTTGAAACAAATGACGATTAGGTATACGAAGAGAACGTATCTGTGATTGTGATGCTGTCAGAGGCCAGTGATGTCTGTTACTGGCCCTCAACGGAGTCAACGTATGGTAATTACTCGATAAAACTGATGAATAGACGGTCGGAGCAGAGCTCGCGACACATATCGGCGCTTGAATTGCAAGTATCGAAACTGTCGTCGTATGTGACGGACAGTGGGGCTCATGGGGTGACAGTCTATCAGTTGTGCGGATGGAGTGATGCTATTATACCGGAGACAACGATGGCTTTAATTGAATTATGCGAAACAGTGCTCAACGAGAGTCAAACCAAATCTCCAATTCTAGTCCAGTGTTGCAACGGATCCCAGAGATGCTGTCTTTTCATAGCACTCCTCAGTCTTATCCAACAAATTAAAGTCGATAAGAGAGTCGATGTCTTTCAGACGGCCAGAGCCACCAAAATGCAGAGATGTTCAGCCTTTCAGCGCTTTGTATGTATTTTATGTACTCTTCCTTTCGTTTCATTGTCTTCTCCACTCTTTACACTGTTTTCACACATTTTCCTCTCAAATAAAATATCAAATATTAGTTATATTATTGTTTGAATACTACTGTTATATCTTTATACTGTTGTGTGGGATATCTGTGTTTTGTGTCACATATAATACTAATAACTTGTATTAAATAATGCTTTCAGTAAATGACATGTCTTTAGTCCCTTTATCCCTTAGACTCCACTCTATTATATTTATATCTTTCAATCTTAATATTATTTTTTCTCGTTTATGATATTCTCACGACAAAAATAGATACAAAATATGATATGAATTAAATTAATCAAAATATTATATTAGAGAGAGAGAGAGAGAGAAGAGCCGTCAGATTAGTTTCAAATTTGTTAAAAACATTTTATGCATTTTTAGATTCATTTCTCTTTGTTATGAAAACTTATTCATCATTTAGTGATCATGTTTTGCTCCTTATTTTTAGAGAGACAAACAAATTGTTAACAAAAAATAAATTTTATATTTAACGACAGATAAGAAAGAAAATCTTTCAAATAGAGAGAGAGATCCTGAGTTGGGTTGAGCTAAATCTAAAAGAATGAATGACTTTAAAGACTATAAATAATGAGCGAATGAACAGAACCTTAAAATAAGGAGCAAAACATGATCACTAAATGATGAATAAGTTTTCATAACAAAGAGAAATGAATCTAAAAATGCATAAAATGTTTTTAACAAATTTGAAACTAATCTGACGGCTCTTCTCTCTCTATTTTAAAGATTTTCTTTCTTATCTGTCGTTAAATATAAAATTTATTTTTTGTTAACAATTTGTTTGTCTCTCTCCTCCACCTATAGGAAGAGTACGCCTTCCTATACACAGCACTTATGGATTATATCGTATCGAGAAATCTTTGTGACACAAGTGATGTTGTTTTATAACTACTGTCCAAAAGCAAGACTAACTAAATATGAAGAGATGAATGCTAGAGATACGGACACATCGTATGGAGAGGTCGGCCGTCACACCAAATAAAAGTTTTTCTGATAAAACGATTGGACTTTGTCTGCAATTTAGATGTTTATCTGATTTAACAAATATTTTTTCTCCACTTTGTTAATAGCAAAACTTATAAAACATAACATATTGTTTATTAAATAAAACGGAGTCAAAACAATAAATGCAGAAAATAATTCAATAAATATATACAGAATGTATAAACAAAATGATAATAAAATTTGTTGCAAAAATAAAAGAAAGTTTTTTCACTATTATTTTTGGTTTTGTTTTCATAGTAATCAGTCAATCGCCAAATCCAACAAACAGTTACTCTTATTATGTGTATTGAGTGTCAACTTATGGAGTGCTCACAGAATCGCTGAGAAATGTTATCCGCTTTTATATATCGGATCATTGAATGGAAGCGTGAAATAGGAGTCAAAAATTTATTTAAAGAAAAATATACTCTTTTATACTATTTATAGTATGATACACTATATTTTGTTTGCCAAAAATCAATATTTCATTTCTAACTGCCTTTTGGTTTTAAAGAATTCTATATTTCTATGTATAAAAAGTGTTTGCAAAGAGTTTGTGTTTTTGACTAATTGTTAGTTATTGTCTCATTGAACGATATATCTATATTTGGCTTACAATTCATCAAAGGATTTACAGATACTGTGGTGAAGCAAATACCTCTTCGTTGAGGGAAAACAAAATGAATGTCATTTAGATGTCGTATGAATCCATTGAATATATGACCCCTTTATTAGGTTTAGTGATTACAGATAGGACTTCATTTAACAAATGATTGTTTTCTTAGCCCACAATACGCTAAATTAAATGCAATCTTCAATTGTTATATACAATTGATGACAATTTCTGAACGTTTACTGAACTTTGTTTTGATAGATATTCATATATTATTTGCTAAATATATTCCTTTTGTTGATTTATCTCTTCAATCATTACATTTAAATTATATCCATATTATTGATGTAAACGCTATTTGCTTTCGCTTTTCAAAGCCACCAAACAAAATACGATTAGTTTTTCATTCATTGGTGAGACGTTTATTGTGTTTTTATTTATAAATTTCACTCAAATATTGAAGAATGAAAAAG
>CAJPVJ010001244.1:0-10065 GCA_905397405.1 Oppiella nova | reverse complement strand
CGACTCTTCGCGGATCACTTCCTCGACTCTCTTCACGTAAACGGAAGCGTCGTTTTGCGCCAAAAGAGAGCGACTCTCGAGTCGATAGTATTCGGCGGACCGGCGAAGGAATGGCCGCTCGAAGAGCTCCTCATAGACGGCCCGCGAGTCGACTCCCAATTGGGTTAACATATGACACGACGCGCGTACGACCGACCGGTCTATGGGTTCGCCCGCACGCTCTCTGCCCACCATTTCCAGTAGGCTTTCCGTCAAACGGCGGGCAATGGTGTCGTTAGGGATGACGTGATCGCGAAATAGGTTGGCCCCCAGAGTGCGTACACCGGGCACATTATTTTGTGTTATATATACCCTCTCCATGTACATTAGCATGTCTCTCACCATTAGCACCGAGATATCATAGTCAGCCCATAGTTGAGTGACTGTGGCCACCAAATCATTGTCCGAAACGGTGGCCACTTTACGGCTAACCCTATTAACCACGTGTCGAGTGAGGGCATCTCGCAACTCGTTGTATAGCAATTCTCCACGATTATGTAGGACCAGGGAATAGGCCGACCTATATACTTCCTCGCACGAACCAGTAAATTGTTTGATCATGGTGCTTTCAATAGCGGCCATCACTACTGCCAATAATGACTGAACATACTTGTCATCCATAGATGTCTACATGAGACATACAACAGTAGTATTGGTATAATGTTAATGTCTATGGGGTTTACGGCTATTATTACATCAAGTTTGTTACTCACGGGGAAAGCTCTGATTTTCATTTGATGGGCCATGGTTATTTTGCGGCTACTTTTAGCAAATGGCGGGATTTAATAATTATTAAGATTTTATTAAACTTATTAAATCATTATAATCAAATTACAATTTCACACGTGCTAGTTGATAACCCTTTATAACAACACGTTTGGTATACGACTACTGTATTAACATCTATTACATAATCCTCACATATAACATGACATTTAAAACTTTAGGGGCAAATAAATAGCAAATATGTGTTACGGACCGTAACTTACGGTGTATAAAAATGATACTTTTACAATTATATTAGGGCTCGGGAGGGGTTTGGCTAGGGCTCAGCGGGTGTACCGTACCGTATATTCATACGGCTTTTACAATTAGTGTACCATACTGCAATTTAGTGTACATGCAAAGTACTGCAGTATAATGTTCTGCGCGATATAATGTTA
This sequence comes from Oppiella nova, assembly GCA_905397405.1. Classification (NCBI taxonomy): domain Eukaryota; kingdom Metazoa; phylum Arthropoda; class Arachnida; order Sarcoptiformes; family Oppiidae; genus Oppiella; species Oppiella nova. The sequence goes on along the minus strand of CAJPVJ010001244.1, from coordinate 8,863 downwards.
ATAAGGGACCCAGGGCCAAATTCGGATTTATGTACAAGTTTTATTAAATTTATTCGCTGTTATGAAATATGGGACTATTATCGGATGAAAAATATCATTAATTTAAAGTTAAATGCTCTTGCTTCAATTATAACAAACTCCACTCAGATTACGAACCAATGTCTACTCCTATTCATGACATACTACTGTATCCGGAGGTTGATATAGACGTTGATATAGCCCTGGACAGCCACTGGGGGTGGGTATTGACCCGGATATTACTAAACCCGCCACAATAACACTAAGAATATAAAATAAGTTTCAAAAACAATTAGCAAGTACACTAATTGTAAAAAACATTTGTATAACGTACGCTTAATATTAGTTTGAAGTTTATAATTTAGCCAAAAAACAATTGTAATTATTTGCACATGAAATAAAATCTGAAAATATTTCATATGAGTAAAGTAATAATTGTATACAAATTTACTCACATGGCTACTAATCGACTGTTTGTTTAAATAGTTGTTTAAACAAAATCCGATATTAAATACAATTATTTATCATCGATAGCATAGTCACTGTATTACAGTGTAAATGATAGCGATTATAGTAATTGCTAAAAAAGTTTTTGTCTTATTGTGCGTTTTATAGCAACTAGATCGTTATAATTTTGCATCAAAATACAAACTTATCATTTGTTTATACAAATCAGTGATTTAAAATCACTAATCTGTTAAATAAATTAAATATTTGTTTGTTAACTATTTAGTCGACATTATCAGTGAAGTGTTGACACTAAACAAGTGATCAGTCATTGAAAAGCGCTGTAAACTGATAACACAAACACTGAATTCCCATTCAATTCCATAAGACCTGCGGTTGAAGTCATCGAAAAGTCATTGATTTTCATGTGTTATCTCAACAGTTAATACTAATACTAATACTGAACGCATCGTACGATTGAATCTGACTATGAAATTGAAAAATGAAATCAATTTCCCTAAACGACAACCATTTCAACACCGATTTGTGAACCCAATTGTGTTTTAAAAAACTAAAAACTTGTTTACTATTTAGTGATTTAAAACTTTTTTTGTTACTTTATTACACCAAAAACCAAACAATAGTATTAAAAATGATGTTTAAGTTTATTTCACTACTAGTGCTCACAATAGCAATCAGCGTAACAAATGCCGACACAAACACCTGTCATGAAGTGATACCGTCATCGGTGGTAACCAATGATAACACCCACCAAGAAGTCGCTAAAAGGAGTTTCAGTTGGAATCCTGTGTATGAATTCCTACACGCGTTAGGCCCCCGGAGGGCTAAACGGGTAATCATTTCATACAAAGAATATTCTGTTTATTATTAGTTTTTGAAGGAATAAAATTAGCGGCCATTCCTTCGCCGGTCCGCCGAATACTATCGACTCGAGAGTCGCTCTCTTTTGGCGCAAAACGACGCTTCCGTTTACGTGAAGAGAGTCGAGGAAGTGATCCGCGAAGAGTCGAATCGAGTGGTGCAGTGTTTGGACGCATCCACTGAATCGGCGATCGTTTCGCTCATTAATGAAGAGTTGATCGCAAGACATGTGAAGACAATCGTCGAAATGGATAACTCAGGAGTGGTTGCGTTGGTTAGGGATCGCAGGAGTGAGGACTTGATCCGTATGTACCAAGTGTTGGGTCGAGTGCCTAATGGTGTGGAAGCGATCCTCAATTGTTTCAACGATTATCTTAAGACAAAAGAGGTTATGGCTGTCGATGTGGTCACAGATGACGATATGAACTCCTGTGAAGACATGTCCTCCACCTGTGATACCACTGTCTATACGAAAGACTCTTTCGACCGATTCGGTGATGATTTGTGTCAACTCTTATTGAGTTACATATCATTTGAGGACCGATTCAGACGTGAATGTGTGTCCAAACAGTGGCAGCGTTTGATTTATAACACGCAAAGGGATCTCATTGTGGACTATAACTGCAAATTCAAGGCATTAATTACCGACCAGTCGTTTGACATAATTGTGAGAAAGTGTAGAAACATTACACGAATTCACTACGAGTTAGGCCTACAGTCAAAGCCATTCAACGCACCAAAGTTTGTATCAATTGTCAAACACTGCCATCATCTCAGATCTCTTGTGTTAATTTAAGACATACCAAGGTAATGCTACATTTGAACCTTTATGAAACAAATATGATTTTGATTATAACATTTTGATTATTTTTTATCATTTTTATTTTCATTAACATTTTGATTAATAAATATGATTTAAGCCTTAAATTTTTATACAATAAACGCAATAACTGTAATATCAGTGTATACAACATGATAATGTATTCAATACATAATAAATTGTAATCAAAGTTTTAAAAAAAGTTAAAAGTTTAAAATGTTTTACACAAAAAAGTATTGGCAGTCCGTTGGGGACGCGAACCGACGAACGCATGCAGTGTATGAGTGGTGCGAAAGGGGCGCCACTTATGCACTGTTTGTCCGCACATTCACTGTCTGTTTGTAAACAATGTCGAAGATTTCACGTCAAGAATTGGTCTCAAAAGTGACCAAAAGAGACACATATAGTGAATATGAGATAGTCTTCGGTGGTGTGGTCTGAAAGGATGGTATGTATGAGTCGTACGAAGTATTCAACACTCAATTCATGCCATAAATTGTGTCATCAATTGATAGCAAAGTATTGTCTCATAAGAGGTTAGCAATGGCCTCAAGAAGTGGTGACACAAACGAGTGGCAAGTCTTCGGCAAAGACTCGCTCGACAGACAAGACTTTGGCGACGATTTGTGTGAACTCTTATTGTCTTACCTGTCGCTCGACGACTGCCTACGACTGGAACCGGTGTCCAAACAGTGGCGCCGATCGATGTTTAGGTCGCGCACTGAGCTCACCATCGATGACGACTTCGACGTCTCTATTGACATAAACTCGCAATCGTTTAAATCGATGGTCAAAAAGTTGACAAACGTGTCGACACTAGACTTCTCGAGGCCTGGCTTTCGGATGACCGACGCGATGGTGGACTCGATTACAAGACACTGCCATCGCTTGAATGACATCTATATTGAGTGCGATTTGGATGACATCAGTGTCCGCGCCATCGATGGCCTGTTCGCGAGGTTTGCCAATCAGTTGACGTCAGTTGTGGTCATGAATTGCGGCCGAAGTCGCGCTATTGTCGAGTCTGTTGAGCGGAATCTCAAGAATTGTCACAATTTGACGGAATTCTGGACGTATTACGAGCGCAATGGTAACCAAAAGGGGTTTCAGATGATAGTGGGTGCCAATGATGAGCTCCCGTTCCCCCGCTTGCAGTCAATTAACTTCGAGTACACCCATCAAGACATGCCGTGCTTTAAGACGTTTGTCAATAGCTATAGAAATAGTTTGCAATCATTTGAAGTGTTTGTGGATAAGAGTTGCGATGAGGAGGCCATTGATGTACTGATGTCTGGTTTGTCGCGAATGCAGGCTTTGATTGATTTACACATTAATTGCTTGTGTTTAGTGTCCATACAATCACTGCCCAATCAGTTGAGACAAATCGGTATGAATTGCGCGAAACTCAAGAGTCTATTACTGCATGTGTTTACCGATAGCGACGAGACTTTCGGTCAAATCATACAAACAGTTAATAAACACTTTAAGGGTTTAAAGCGATTGCGAGTTAAACGGTATATGAGCGCAGAGTCCGTCAAAAACTTTGTGTTTATCTCTGAATCTCTCGATCGATGCAAACGATTAACGCATTTAACGCTGGACTGCGAGTACCGGTCACTCGACGACTGTTTCGTATTAAATGCGAGCAAAATATTCCCAAAACTCGAATATTTGCACCTAAAAGGCCTCAAAATAACGAACAGTGCGTTGAATTCATTGTCAAAATTGCCAAAAATACGATACATTAAACTCAAAGGCATTGAGTTATTCACGCAAACGGCGGTTAATAATCTGTTTATAAAGTGTCCCAAAATTATCGATGTTTTCATTAATGACTAATGAATTCAATTGTAATCTCATTAATAATGTTAGTGTTGAGTGAATATACCGGTAATTGCATTACTAATCCAGTATATTGTGTGCTGAGCATTTTATAGTTTACCTGGTTAGTTTTTTATGATGTGTTATTAAATTATTTAAACTTATTTGTTGTGATTTAACATTAATTTTATGTAACGATTGCCAAACTGTTATATTTAATTAATTATTGTTTAATTTTATGAATTGTTAATAACAATCTGATTGTAAATTTTGTGTTTGACAATAAAGTTTTACAGCATATTGCGCAAAATAATAGTTTTAATCATTACAATGTAATTATTAATTGTCAAACTTAAGTAAAATTAATTCAATAAATTTAAAAACTATTAATATTACAATTGAAATTTTTGCGCATTTGTTATCATCACAATTACTCGCAGAGATGGCACTCGCGCTGTGTTTACATTGCGTTCACTGTCTGTCACACGAAGTGCTAAACAGCTGTTCATTGTATCGCGAGTTTACAGTTACTGTATGCGTTTGATTCACGATTAACACAGTGATTAGATCACCTGGATAATAGTATCGACTGTATATTCATATATAACATCAACTCATTGCGTTCATAACAATTGTTCACTCAATTTATGGACACCATTGCGAGCACCGGTAGCACTGGTTATACCGCACTATTGAACAGTAAGTGATTCACTCGTGGGTTCACTAATGCATGAAAAATATTAATTGTTTTCACATTAAATGTTCAGTTGTTTTGGTGTCCATACAGTCAGCCATTGATAGCAAAGTATTGTCTCATAAGTGGTGAGAGGAATGACCGCAAGAAGTAGTCATACAATGAATGCACAGAAAGTCTCTTTGGACCGATTCGGCGATGATTTGTGTGAAGTCCTGTTGAGTTACCTGTCAATTAAGGACCGATTCAGATATGAATGTGTGTCCAAACAGTGGCAACGATTGATATACACGACAGTCACTGACCTTAAGACCTCTGAGGTTAATAAGCGGAAGCCTGTGGACACTGAAAGCCATTTACAGGCATTTGAATTACTGCTGAAGAAGTGCCCAAACATTGCGTTCATATACTGCAGATACGCTATGAGTGTCCGTATGTTATCGTTAATCACTAAACACTGCAATCATTTGAATGGCATTTATATGTCGGTCGAGAGAAACACCACTAATGAGACGATTAACGAGTTTTTCGCGAATTTTGCCAAACGATTGCAATCACTTGAGTGGACGCCATGTCAGGGCGCTGTCGAGGGTTATATACTTAATAATATGAAGTGTTGTCAAAATCTACGGGAACTGTATCTCGGATATGAAGGCAATCAGTTGTCTCACGTGTTAAGTGACGATAGAAATGAGGTTTTGTTTCATAGGTTACACACTTTACGCGTGTATTATAGGAATGAATATCACAACACATTTGTCCAGTTTGTGGACACATATAAGCATAGCTTGAAATCAATTCACGTAAAGATCGTTGACTACGATGACGACGACAAGTCTATCGCCGCCGTAATGACTGGTTTGTCGCAAATGCGGGCATTAATTGATCTCAACATTGATCACCCGGTCTATGAATACACGGATGTAGTGAACGACCACTTGAGACAAATCGGTGTGAATTGTCCCCAAATCCGGAGACTTGCCCTCAAAATACGTCTTCTAAGCAACAGCCCGTACGACGAGTTGATTGCAGTACTCAACGATAGCTTCAAACGATTAAAACGACTCGAAATCGTCAGCAATTTCAACGAAGGGCTTCCCAATGAAGGCGTGAATCCATGCAAACGTATCACACATTTAAGGCTAAATTCATTGAATATTGATCCGCTCAAGTTCTACGACCACGAGATCGACCACATGGTCGCCAATGTGGACAAAGTGTTCCCGAGTATTGTCTCATTAAGTGTCAATTATATTGTCGCAACGGATGATGTGTTGCGGTCATTGGCGAGACTCCCAAAAGTGCGATTCATCAAGCTCGAAAATAGCACGTACTGGTTCACACGACACGCATTAAATGATTTACGCCAACATAAACCGGATACTATTATCGAAATCACTTGATTACAAAACACTGTATTCTTACGATTACTGTATTCAATAACCTTCTAAATGTGTTTCGACGACAATTCATAAATGATTTGAATTGTTGACCCATTTGACAGTACTATTGCATCGAATATATTGTCGCCATTTGTTGAGCACTTGAGCTCTTGGGGCCCGAATCGGGTCGAGAGTCCAGTGCTAAGCATAACATAACACTCCCCACCCTTTCGCCCATCAAATCGCTCCGACATTTGGACAGTTGTGAGCGACAGTCGCCCACAAACACGGCTTTCCTCATCTCACCCTACATTTCGTTTAATATGTTTTAATACAAAATTATAAACACTAAACACTGAATACAATACTTTTCACTGATTATTAAAATAAGTTATTGTATTGAAACCAAACACTAAACGATACAATAGTTTGAATAAAATTCAAAATTTGTGCGCTTTTATAGAAATACTTTTCATTGATTTGAATGTATGGGTGAATGCTTGCGACAAATGGGTGTAACTATGCCTTCAAAACAGGCTTTCAGTGCATAAACTGTTAACACGTTTTGCCACGAATTATAGCATTCAATGCGAGAAATGTTTTCAATGTTTTGATTGACAAATATATTGTGAATTAAATTTGATTTTATGCTACATTTTAATAATTAGTGATTTTATTGCAATTTTATCTCTCATTATACATATGATTTGAATACAGATTTTATTTGTTTCGTTAAATTCACTCATTTATTGCAATCAAAAGTTTGTTTATATGTCTGGACTCGCGGTGCACTCATTGACAGCAAAGGTATCACTCATTGAAACATACATTCAATCAATGAATCACTCATTCATTGCTTACATTTGGTCCCAAATAGCCATCACTTGATCGCCACGTATTGTCTCATAAGAGGAGAGGAATGGCCGCAAGAAGTGGTGACACAAACGGGTGTCACGTCTTCGGCAACGACTATCCCAAAGACAGTATCGACCGCTTCGGCGACGACTTGTGTCAACACTTATTGAGTTATCTGTCGATTGACCACAAATTCAGGTGTGAATGTGTGTCCAAACAGTTCCAGAGAGTGGTATACGCCTCGCAAACGGATCTCACAATTGATGACAACTTTACGGTTAATCACAAACTAAATGACAAACGCTTTGAACTAATGGTAAGAAAGTGCGAAAATATCGCAAGACTTGAGTTGACGGGAAATAAGTTGCGATTAAATGACTGTATGTTTGAGTCGATTGTCAAACATTGCGTTCATTTGAATGCCATTTATATCGTGTTTCCGATGGATATCAATACCAATGAACTGAGTGTTCAAACGATTAACAAGTTTTTCGCAAAGTTTGCCAAACAATTGAAATCAATTCACATATACTTCATGTCTCTGAACAACACTTTCAAGACGTGCGTCGAGACTAACCTCAAGTTATGCACAAATCTAATCCATATTTACAGTCATTTTCAACACAATAACTATAATAACGACAATTCAATGCGTTTATCGCTATTCAATGGTATCGAGAGTCCCGTTGTGTTCAATAGATTGCGTAAAGTATTCATCGTTTACACCAAACAAGACATCAATTGTTTCCTAATATTTGTGCGAAACTACGGAAAGAGTTTGAAAGCGATTGAAGTCATTATCGATAGGAGTTGTGATGAGACGGCAATCGCTGTACTGATGACCGGTTTGTCGCAAATGCCGGCATTAATTGATTTACACATTCAGACGTATTTCGCTGATTACACGATCGCTGACTTAATTGTGTATCAATTGAAACAAATCGGTAGTCATTGCCGTCAACTCAAGAGACTGTCGCTGGACGTGAACAACGTGTCCGTCGATAGTAGTCGTCATTTGCTGCAAACAATTAACGAAGACTTTCGGCACATAACGCGTCTGGAGATCAAGGGTTGGGTGCCGTCGAAGTCGGCGATCATCGACTCATCGCTGGATCGCTGTAAACGAGTGACACATTTGACGATCTCTTGCGGTAACCCTCAAAGGGATCCACTGTTCGCCGGAATCGACGCCAAGTTTCCCAGACTTCAGTTCATAGACATTAAGTCCGTTACAGTGACGGACAGTGTATTGCAGTCGCTGTCGGGACTGCCGGCGCTGCGAACGATTAGACTCTACGATAAGTACGGCGCCGAAGAGTACACCCAATCAGCGCTCAATAGTGTCCGTCAAAAGTGTCCCAAACTTATTGAAGTGAATGTCTGGAACCGCTTAATGCGCGCCATTCAGGACATACTCGACCGCAAGGACTCGACTCACTTGCAGTATGAGGTGCTCTACACCGAGGCCTACACTATGGTGTTCAACAAACACGGCCAACGCCTGTACGCCGGGCTCCGGGATATGATTACACAACACCTGGTGAATAGGGTTCGCGCGGATGTGTTGAGTGCCGTGAATGACGACAATTGGCCGCAATTGGTGACTGAGGTCTGGGATCAGTACCAGTCGGCGATGACTATGATCGCCAGTATTCTCGTATATATGGACCGCATGTTTGTGTACCAGAACTCTATGGACACCGTCTGCGTGTTGGGCGCGAAGTTGTTTCGCGATCGCGTGATCCGCGACCACACCATTAGCCGGCGTTTGACGGAAAGCCTACTGGAAATGGTGGGCAGAGAGCGTGCGGGCGAACCCATAGACCGGTCGGTCGTACGCGCGTCGTGTCATATGTTAACCCAATTGGGAGTCGACTCGCGGGCCGTCTATGAGGAGCTCTTCGAGCGGCCATTCCTTCGCCGGTCCGCCGAATACTATCGACT
>CAJPVJ010001243.1:0-17252 GCA_905397405.1 Oppiella nova | reverse complement strand
TATTTTAATTACTCACAATTTATTTGCATTGTAAATAAAATTACTTATAATATTTATTTAGTACCACTATTAGTTTGCAAAGTTGATAACTAAAATAGATAAGATAGGTAAATTAATCATATACTTTAACTCACTTCTAAGAATGAAAAACCAATCATTTAATTAGAAAATTAATTATTAATCGATTAATACTTTTTTGCATTTTATCTCTTGATAGTAGCGCAGTATCTCTCCATATAATGGATAATAAATAAAAAATTTGTTAATTAGATAATGAATTATCTATTCCTAAACCCTCTCTCTCTCTCTCCCTCTCTCGACTTTTACTGATTAAACATTAGAAATCCTTTGTTGTGGGAAAGTGACAGAGATTTGTATTCAAGAATATTCTGCTATTATACTACAGTATACTACAGTAGTAATCTCTCTCTCTCTCTCTCTCTCTCGACTTTTACTGATTAAACATTAGAAATCCTTTGTTGTGGGAAAGTGACAGAGATTTGTATTCAAGAATATTCTGCTATTATACTACAGTATACTACAGTAGTAAACGAAATCGTAACAAAAATATTTTTTCATTAACAAAAACAGGATAAAAATATAACAAAATAATGTATAGCAAAGTATAATTATAATATAAATGTACGGGTATACTAGTATGTACAGTACTTGTTTATGAAGTGACTTAAAAGGTTTAAAAGTATTCTGTTAATAAATTTATTGTTAATCTCACTAAATTGATAGGTAGCGTTAAAATTGCAATTTATAATCAATAGCATTTTGATGAGTTCATTATATCGAGTGTTTATTCGCACAAATCATATCAAACAAGCATTAAGTGTATAATAAAAATATGAAGCAAAATGAGAAAATCAATAAATGTGTTAAAAAAGAGATTGAAATTATAGATTAAGTACCCTTTTAGCAGTCTGTCTGTAGTTCCGTTTTTAAGCCACCAGTGCTCTCATCACATATCTCATACAAATCTCTCTCTCTCTCTCTCTCTCTCTCTCTCTCTCACCACCACTCACAACATACATGTGCACAGAATGTACAGAATATTTAGCGCATAAATTTCTGCTTTGTTTTGCTAATACTGTAATACATTATAATAATAACACTAATAGTAATAGAGTTCTCACTCACAACAGGCCCTCACACACACACACACACACTCACTCAAATAAATTGTAATTTATATAAAATTTATGTGAGGATTAAAAATATATAAAACAATTTTTTTCTCATACATTCAATCTATTCGTATAATTAGTCATAAAAAAGTCTTTAATATTTTTTGCGCTAAACGCATAAATACATTACGATTTTTGGCCATAAATTAATGCAAAAGCTTTTTATCTGTTTTAGTCACACATATCACTGGTTTGGGTCCGTATTGTGTGTATTATATGTAAAAATGCATTACAGATATTATTAAAAAACATAATAAACAGAGAGAAAAATTTGCATATAATGAATGGCATGGCTTAGAATTAAGTCACTATTTTTTGCCAAAAGGAAATTAAGGATTATTTTAATATGAAATATAAGTTTATATAATTTATAAGTTTCTTACATGGAGTAAATGCTTAAAATTATATGCAAATATGTGGTGTAGATTTGGGTCACTATTAATATATGCTATACTGGTACATTATATGCTTGCTCATTATAAGAGAGACACGCATTTAAGTTGAATTAATATTGATTTTTGTAAATCAACTCTTATTTGGATGTTTGATAAATCAATGTTAACTTACATTAGGTTAGATTTACCCTGGTTATTACTATTCTTATGTATCTAATCGTAATAATTTTAATTATTGTTTAACAAACCCATTGTCTCTGATAAGTTAGCGTGTATTACACGATAAGATAAAACCATAGAAATATGAAAAATCTGTATAAATAATATCTTGATAATATATACATGCGCGACACCCTTGGCTACTCAACTGGACATAAATAGCGAATATATGAGTGCACAGCAATTGAGAGAAAAATGATTGCAAACATATATTAAACACCATAAGAGAAAGTGGAAATGGCTGGACAGGCAGCCCAGACATACAGCCATATATTAAGTGGGTGAGAGTGAGGGAGAGAGTTGGGGAGGGAGGGGAGAGAGAGAGAGCACACATTAATGTTTGTCAACGCCTTAATTAATGTGTCGATAATATCGATATAATGTTTGTCACACAAAATGTTTGACATTTATATATCTATTTAGTGAGAGAATGTGTAAGAGATTTATACACCAGAATAGTCTAGTAATGAATCGCTGGAGTCCTACTATCGCACACTCCTATCATCACATTTTCCATCGCAATCTCTCTCTCTCTCTCTCTCTCTCTCTCTCAGCCCTTTCCCACTGAGAACATCATAATTTTTAGTACCACTCGTACGCATAGCCCCCGACACATCCGAAATTCATTTCCACTAATTATATAACCAATATATTGTGAATATACTTAATAGTCTAATGATATTGTGAATGTGTCGTGTATATTAACCCCGGCGCTATGAATAAAACAAACCTATGCCTCAGAATATCTATTAAATATGAATTTAAATAACGCTTAGAATGTATTTTGCAAAACAAATTCTGTGTATTGTATTCAATACTAGCAACAAAAACAGTAGACATCAAGTGTCACAGACATCTACCCGTCCCTTTAACTCTCCAGTCATGCGTTTCTTTACAATTTTAATTACACTTCACTTGTATTATCCATAATATGTTGAACGAAATGAAAATGTTCACATTTTTCATATTACAATACAATAGTATTTTTGTGAAAAGTATATATTATATGAAGCATAGAGTCAAATGCGAGAGTCATTTGAAACTCAGATTTTATATTTTTACTTATTTTCTCTCTCTCTCTCTCTACCATTCATTCAGTCATTCATTGCTCGAGCATTCAATACAATACATGCAATTCATAAATAAGTTACTCACAAATCCTTTGAAGCCGGGTTTGTATGGGGACGGGAGTTATCATCGGTTTTAATATTAAATTCTATTTAAGAAAACTATATTTCTTTTTATATTCTCTTCTCTTTTTGCACTCTTTTTACAACACTTAGCTCTCTTTCTCTCTCTCTCTCTCTCTCTCTTATTTTCATCATTTGCTGCAAAAACTTATGGATTGAATGATTGAATGTATAAATAAAAGAAGAGATGAGTTCACTCTTTCTATTTTGCTATTGAATTCTTAATACATAGAGAGATAGAACTCGAGTACAGAATATTCTGCTTATTATTCTGTTTCCTCTACTGTTTTTAGTACTCGATTCCGTATCCCTTAATTTAAAGACTCAATTATGGTATTAAAGAAAATTAATTTTCCTGTCATTTATATATAATATATTATAAGTTATATATGAATGGTAGTCACAAAAACGTTGATTGAATTTTCGTTAAAGAATATTCTTTACGATTATTATATCACTATATTGTGTGTCTGTAAAATGTTTTTAAAATTTAATTAAATACTTGTTTATCGCAAAAATTTTGTGCAAATGGGTTTTAAGTGAATATAAAAAAGTTTCTATAAAATTCTTTCCCATTCAGTGAATATCTAGGAAAATATTTTTATTTTTATTTTCCACAAAATGTATCGTTAAAAAGGATTTAAATCACATTTTCACAAAGTAATGCACTAAAAGCCGGGCATAATTAAAATTTATAAATGATTTAATATATAATTGGAGTCAATTAAGATTGAAATCTTTGGGGATATTTTCGACTGAGAGAGTAAATAGTAGTGAATGGGTTACGAGAGAGAGAGAGAGAGAGAGAGAGAGCTAAGTGTTGTAAAAAGAGTGCAAAAAGAGAAGAGAATATAAAAAGAAATATAGTTTTCTTAAATATGAATTTAAATAACGCTTAGAATGTATTTTGCAAAACAAATTCTGTGTATTGTATTCAATACTAGCAACAAAAACAGTAGACATCTTTACTACTGTAGTATACTGTAGTATAATAGCAGAATATTCTTGAATACAAATCTCTGTCACTTTCCCACAACAAAGGATTTCTAATGTTTAATCAGTAAAAGTCGAGAGAGAGAGAGAGAGAGAGAGAGAGAGAGAGAGAGAGAGTCTATGTTATATTATAGTCGAGTGCAATGAACTCCAAAAATTGAGAGTCAATAGAGAAAAATCATTCATTAAATAAAAGTACTTTTAATTTAATTTCCTTTTTAAAAGTATTTTATAATGTGTTTGTTTAATATTCGTATAAATACATAGCACTCCCGGTAAATTTGACATATATTCTGTGGTAGAATAGTATACTGTTAATGCTTATGTATATACTGTATAGCTGGCAATAATATATAATTTATTCCCATTCAAAGGTTTACTACATTTTGAGGTTAAGATTAAATATGTTTCGTATGTGTGTTATGACACTATTTTATATGTGAATAAATTTCTTTGAGTTTTTTAGATATTTATTAAATTTTTTATGTATTGTTTTGTGGGTTTGCTTGAGAGTTGTTTAGGCTATGTAGTGAAAGGGCACCAAAAATGACTGTTTTATTTATAAAACAAAAGACAAATCATTTGCCCAGATGATTTATATGTTTTATATAATAACTGTATTAAAGTGTATATAACTTTTTGGCGAAAAATTTGTTTTAGTTTTATATTCTTGGAGCGCAAAAATCCAGAATAAATTTCTTGTATGATATATACCACTATTGGGGATATATTTTTGGTTTATATTTATAATACTTATATATCGTATTAAAAATTGCGGAATTCCAGTGAGAAATCAGATTAATTTCATTCACACACTTACACAACACATATATATACAGAATATTCTGTAATATATTCTGTACAATAGCCGCAGAATTGTATGTATTTACTATATTAAGTTCAATGAATTTATACATTTTATTTTGTGTGTAATATATATTTCAATGGAGTTTCATTATTAATTCTATGGTTTTAAAATTAATGATTATCTAAATAATTTATATTTTAGTCTCAAATACCTTAAACGCAAATAGTTTTAATTTAAATGCCAATTTTAATAATTAATTAAAATGCTTTATATTGTCTAATGCAGTGTCTAACTGTATTTTAATTTGATATGTATCACTATTCATTTTAAATTATATTATAATACTACACATGATTTAATATTTAAAAATTAATACATCTAGAGCAGAAGTGTTCATGTGGGTAAGAGTGAGCATTATTACAGTACTTGTAATCATTTGATTAAAAACTAATCACAAATATCATAACACATGTATGAGTAGGGATTAATAATTACTTATAATGAAAGGGATTATAAAAATTGTCAAATAATATAACATTAATTAGGATTGACTCTAAAATGGTTTACCTGTAAAAAACATAAATAAATCATGTCTGGCCTACTTTGATCTAGAGAATATAAATGATATATGATAGAAAACTACTAAAAATAATATAAAATATTGTTTCCTATTTCATTATATTTAATACACAGACTTAAAAGGTTTTCCATAAAACAGTACGTATTCATCATACATAGCCTGTCACTCGTTGTACACTATATCCATCTCGGATGCCATTTCCGTTTCATAATATTTTTGTATACATTTTGCAAATATAGTGATCACCGAAAAAAATATATTCCGACATAAAAAGCCACTATGAATTGCATATCATTTTTCATACAAAACACTGAACATAACACACATTTTTAATGTTGGTATTTTTTTGGCTAAAATATTTTACAATGTACTATACTAGTACATGTGGTGCCATTGATTTTCAAATATTAATAGACCAGCATAACATTAAAACTAAAAATAAAACACCGCCCAGACTATTTATATTATCCTACATATAATTTGTACTCTAATATTATAACAATAAAATTAATTTAATTAAAATAATCAGAAATACTGGATATTAAGTATATTTAATAAGGAATTTGTTTATTTTCAAAGATTGTTATACAGTGAGAAAATTCATAATATACTGTATAATATTAATTCTTTGGCATTAATTTGCATATTATATTAATGACTTAAGTGGTTTGATGTGCACTGGGATCACAGATGTATGTGCTCTCAGTTGGCTGTATGGCTTTGGACAGAATATTCTATGAGCTAATCAATTGATGTGACATTTTGTAAATAAATACAGTCCATGATATCTAATGTAGTAATAAGTTTTGAAAATGTTTTACAATTAAGTATTGTAATTATTGTTAAAATGTGATTTTCATTAAATTACTTATCATTAATATAATAATTATGATTATTATCAATTAACTGGGTTATTTTATCAAGTACATGTCAAAGTTATACCAGAATGTGCACAATTGAGATATTAAAACTAGAATTATATAGAAATGTTTATAAACATTAGGAAACCCCTTTTTATTATGATTTTTATAAATAATTAATTATTCATTAAAGAATTTCATAGATAATATTACTCATGGTTTAGTGAGCATTTTTATACACAATTTCTAATTAGAGTTATAATAGGTTTTGGCATAAATTTTTGTGCCCTGCAATCATTGTTATCATTATTATTACGATTAGTATAAATGCTATTTCGCAGACAATCTGTTGGGAAATTAATTTATAATTATATCTCTAAATATAAAATATGTATAAATATTGTATGCAATGGTATGGTATGGTATGGTATGGTATGGTTATTGTAGTTCATGCCAAATCTCTAACTCCTAGCGAAAAGGCTATGACTAGTGATGGGTAAGCCTATGGGAAAGGGAATGGGAGTCAGGAATGTCATAATAGTCTGAAAGTTTATTATTATATAACAAATGTCTGGAATTTTTCTATTATAGTGAACTACACTTAAATTTTAACAAAATAGCAAATGTGTTGTGTTTGGAAACAAAATTTTATAAACAATTTTTATATAAAATATAAGTTATATTTTGTTTTTCTATACAAACCTTATATAAATTGTTATATTTAGACAAAATGAGAGTAGTTTTTGAAAAATCATTTTATAATAAAATTGTTAGAAATTTTCGTTTTAAAAAATATAATTATTTTTGCAACTCTTATCTAATAAATTGAGTTAATTTTAAAAGTAAGCATTTAATCAATGCTTTTGTGCAACGTTACAGTTAGGCGCACAGGTATCAACGGCATACCAGTGCTAATAAAAAATTTCAAAATAACTTGACTGCTTAAAATTCTTTCAAATGGTAATAAAGTTTTGCAAAACTATTTGTTTGCAAAATAAATAACAAAAACAATGATTAAATATAACATGTTCAAAAATAATCATTATATTTTAAAAATAACAAATATTGTTCAAAATTATAAAATTTATACAAATGTTTTTGGTCATAATGTTGTACACCATTGACAGTGAATGTTCAAAATAGCAAATGTGTTGTGTTTGGAAACAAAATTTTATAAACAATTTTTATATAAAATATAAGTTATATTTTGTTTTTCTATACAAACCTTATATAAATTGTTATATTTAGACAAAATGAGAGTATTTTTGAAAAATCATTTTATAATAAAATTGTTAGAAATTTTCGTTTTAAAAAATATAATTATTTTCGCAACTCTTATCTAATAAATTGAGTTAATTTTCAAAGTAAGCATTTAATCAATGCTTTTGTGCGACGCTACAGTTAGGCGCACAGGTATCAACGGCATACCAGTGCTAATAAAAAATTTCAAAATAACTTGACTGCTTAAAATTCTTTCAAATGGTAATAAAGTTTTGGGAAACTATTTGTTTGCAAAATAAATAACAAAACACACATACAATGATTAAATATAACATGTTCAAAAATAATCATTATATTTTAAAAATAACAAATATTGTTCAAAATTATAAAATTTATACAAATGTTTTTGGTCATAATGTTGTACACCATTGACAGTGAATGTATACATTAGGTATGAATATTGGCATTAATTTCCTGAATAGATATTATTCCCAATGGTATAGCAAATGGAGTGATAGTCATAATGGAGGGGTGCGATGGGAAAGGCATCCCTACCACTGCATCACAGACTTATTCCGGATGTTTTACACTCAGGGAATGGGATCGGGATGTGTTGTATAGTAGAGGGAGGGGATCGTTGATTGTGATAAAAAGACTTTTTGGGCCCAAAAAAACATGTTTTGGCTTTTGATGCTGTTTTGTGTGTCCATACAAACACAATATAAACTATGCATTAAGTTATTGGCACTAAAATTGATGGCGGGGGTATACCAAATGGGTGGGCAAAAAATATCCATTAAAATAATTATAACTTAATCAATTTGGTACTTTTTTTATTATTAATGCTAATTAGTGTTAATGTTAAAATTATTAAAAGTCAAAACCATTTTTAAAAGCTTTTCAATAGTTTTTCAATAGTTTGTCAACAATTTGTTTGCATATATATACCCCCTTGACTACCGTACATCCATATTGAATAGAAAGTACTAATACATGTGCAAAATCTCTCTCTCTCTCTCTCTCTCTCTCTCTCTCTCTCCCTTTTATGATAAAATACCAGTTGAATGGTCTGAATGTTTGAATGTTTTAGAATAAACACTAATAGATAGTTAGGACTCACATTATACTGACGATAAAAGTCACTCTGAAATGCACAGAAAGAAAGAAGGGAACGGGAGGAATGGTATCTGAAATGTTTGAGTGGCTAATGTTATATACAATATCTCTCTGTACTGTATGTGTGTGTTGTGTACACCATATAAATGAATGAATAAGTCTTGTGTCAAATAATGACAGAGCGTATGGCAAATGGGAAATGAATGGCACATATAGTGTGCGCTCCGGTATTGTGCACTGAATTAGTGGACGACTAGTATTGCGATGACTGCGTGGATGGTGTGCCAGCACTGGTAGCTTAGATAAGAGTAGACATCAACTGCACACAAATGATTATCAGTACGAAAATAGCGCTGAAATTGTGATACATTTTGCAGAAATTTAATTTACGATAACGTATTGATTAGCCTTTGTGTCCACTATGCGTACGCACTCTAATAGATATTTGATCCGGGTAAGAGACACTAATTGCAAATCAATTGTGCTTGTTTGTTTATAAGTAATTTCGAAAAATATAAATTTTGATCTAAATTGATTAGATACTTAACCCACAATAAAGTTTATATTTTTAAAATCAATACAGAATATTCTTGTTGAAATTAATATTCATTTTTGATTTGATTTTATCGATATAAATATTATAAACTGTAATAAATAATTTCATTACACGTTTAATATGTTTATATAACTAATTAAGTTAAAAATATTGGCATAAGCACAAAAGTTAATTTTTGATAATTATAAAAGTTAATTTAAATTAATTTAAAATAATGATTTGAAAGTAAATTTACAATTATTATTTGTTTTTAATGAAATATAAAATATTCTGTGTTATTAAAGCAAAACCAACAAAAAATATAAACGTTACAAACTGTAATAAATAATTTGTTTGTACTTATATGGCATTGAAATAACTGAGCTAGGTTAACATAATGGTAAACCCTCCTCCTATCTATTAAATAATTAATTTACATTTTACCAATTTTTCTATAAGTTTATTTACAATATTAATGATTAACAGGTATTTTCTTATAGAAATTGGCAATGAAATCACCCACATACACAAAAAGTGACAGCTACTTTACTTATGACCAGGTCAATTACATATGCATAGCATATAACGGTGCAATGTATCGACTGTGCCATCCCTGGCCAGTGATAAGCCAATGACAGGCCGACACATTTTTGTTGTGTTTTCGCGAAAATAACTGTTAATCAAACAGCAGAATACATTCCTTACTGTCTAGCCTCACTTCATATTGTTGTTGTGTGGCAAACTGTGTGTTTATGTTGTGCTTTTTGTGAATGGATAATAGCTATCAGTGTCTGATGCCTGTGCGGCCGACAGTTGCTGTTGGAGTAGCTCCGCTTCTGGTGGTGGCGGCACCGGTAGCTCTGGCAGGGCTGGCAGTAGTTGCGGTACGACCGACAGCGATAGGGCCACACTTTTGTTGGCATTTAATTCGTGACGATTACTGTTTTGTGGCACAGAATCGACAGCACCGTTAGTATCATCCAAATCGGCGATGGCCAGGCTGGTGATGGTGACCGCCCCGGTTAGGCTACCTGTGCCACCACCGATTTGCAACGTACATAATAACATGCCATTGATTGCCATCAATTGCAGTCTAATTAGTAATAAATGTTTTATGAACAGTAATAATGGGCTCGAGTTATAAGCCATTTGTTTAGTGTATTATCCGTTCACTTGAGCTATCAATGGCTTAATTAATGGCTATTTTTGTATAGCATTTGATTAGAAAATTCTTTAACGGATTTAATCGTATAATTAGATAAAAAGCAAAAGTTTTTTGTTTCTCTNGTTATAAGCCATTTGTTTAGTGTATTATCCGTTCACTTGAGCTATCAATGGCTTAATTAATGGCTATTTTTGTATAGCATTTGATTAGAAAATTCTTTAACGGATTTAATCGTATAATTAGATAAAAAGCAAAAGTTTTTTGTTTCTCTCGTTTTAATTTTGTTTCTCTTTTCCGTTGGCTATAGATGTGAAGCACCGATAGATTTACTGAGAGCACAGATAGGTCTTTAGAGGCGATACACCAGATTGTATATCGAGAGCACCGGGAGATAGAGGGGAATGTATTTTTGTTTCTCTTTTCCGTTGGCTATAGATGTGAAGCACCGATAGATTTACTGAGAGCACAGATAGGTCTTTAGAGGCGATACACCAGATTGTATATCGAGAGCACCGGGAGATAGAGGGGAATGTAAGGGCAAAAAATAAATTGTCAATAGATTGTCGAGAAAAAATAAAGTTGCAGTGAAGTAGTGTTGTTGTAATTTGTAAGGTTAAGCACCGGCTATTAGGGCACTGGTACCGTACATTTAGTGTGTGTCGTATCAGCCTATTTAATATAGTTTGCGAGACTACTGGCGCTGATCCACTCACTTATCAAACGGACGCCCAATTCAAACACCATTTTCTGTCACTTTTTATAACATTTAATCTGTGGATAAATACTCATAATATCAGTAATAATAGTTATAATAATATTTTATTTAATCTGTTATTTGCTATAAATGTTGTTATATTTTTTATTACTATGAAATGATTTATAAAATATGAAATAAAAGTAAAAAATCAAATCCAATGAATCGCGGATATAGTAATGGGTTTATAGTTTTACGATTTAATAAATTATATTTTTATTATAGTCTAGATATAATAGTTTGGGCGTCTAATTGTTTACTCGTAGTAAGGGTTAAATTTTTACCAAATTTAGTCAATAAAATGCTTATTAAATAGTTTTTATGACTTTTTCCAACACTTTACTTTTGTAATAGTGTTTAAATTTTCGTAAACCATGTTTAATTTAATTAGCAAACAATACTGGAGTACACTATTCATGCGGTTAACTATGAATGAGATTTAACTGTATTTTTCTCTATAATAGTTATAATAATATTTTATTTAATCTGTTATTTGCTATAAATGTTGTTATATTTTTTATTACTATGAAATGATTTATAAAATATGAAATAAAAGTAAAAAATCAAATCCAATGAATCGCGGAAATAGTAATGGGTTTACGATTTAATAAATTATATTTTTATTATAGTCTAGATATAATAGTTTGGGCGTCTAATTGTGTACTCGTAGTAAGGGTTAAATGCTTATTAAATAGTTTATATGACTTAAAGGTTGTGAAATGAAAACATTATCACAAATTTAAAAGCATTTGGTACAAATTAAATTAATCGTTTGTTATGACCTCATGTGATAAGTACGCCAATTGATACTTACTCTAAATTGACATAAAAGGAGTGGAGAGCGATGTCGTAGAGAGAGAGAGAGAGAGAGATTTGAAGCACAAAAGCAATTCTCTATCGCCTCTGGAAGTAATCAAACGGTCGAACAATTTATTTGTTAGAAAACTAAATAAAACTTTTATTTTTCTTATGCTTTACGTCTCTCCCATTCTTTCACTACTCATTTATAGTTAACTCCCGTTATAGCCAACTATTAAACTAACCAGGGACATCGATATAAGCGATTTTTAAATTTACTAAACACTGTAAGAATTGTATCAAAATTCAACAATTATTTAACAACAAGCATATAAATAATATGCTATCTATCTACTAATAAAATGTGCAAGTATGTGTAGAATCATGAGTTGTCTGTAGATTATATCTAACTTTCCTTTTGATTTCTGTCTCTATTTTTGAAGTGTTTTCCGGCTTTGGATTTGATTTTTTGTGCTTTTATTTTGTGAACTATTTTTCTGTGTCTATACTATACTGTACTCTAAGATATTTTCGTATGTTTTTCGCTTACTTTCTCAGCAATTGTTTTCATATAATACTTATTATTATTTTATTATCGATTGCATTCAATGAATACACTCGGTTTATAAACAATAATATAATAAAAAAACAGGTCTGTATGCTACTGTATCTAATATTTTTCACTAATTAAATAAAAGTATGACATAAATTACCTTTTGATAAATTAATAACAAACATAATACAAAACAAACACAATTATAAGAATTAGTTTCAAAACGATTATTAGTATTATTGTCCGTAATTATTAATTGAATGTACAGAATATTCTGTAGTGTTTGTAATGGAAATTTTAATTGATATTTGATTTCACCATTCATTTACGTAATGTTAATATAATTTGAGTTTTAATTATCCGATCAAACATTTGTCGAGTAAATAGTTTTTGGAGAAAAAAAAGAAAACAATTTGTTAACACTTTTTAAGATTAGTTTTTCAAACTACTCAAACATTTGCAAGTTTATTTTAATTTTCTGATTCACAAAACTTTAGAATATTTTAATTCAAGTAAATAATTTAGAAACTGTAATTTAAAATGTATTCAGTTTAAGTATTTATTAATAACATTAATCTATTTTTATAATGGTTGCGATAAGTTGGACACATTATTTAGTAAAAAATTTATTTTACAATAAAAACTTTACAACTGTAATTTAATATTAACAAAGATTTGATATATTAAATTACAAAATAAAAATTTTACTCATGGTGGTGTGAACCGATGAGTATCTAGATATATTATAAAATTTTAACACATTTTATAATGTAAAAATAAATGAGTCGTAAAATGTACAAGTAAAATTCTAAGAAATGTTTGCATATTGCACAAATTAGTTAGTTATAATAAGTTAATTTATGTGCATATAAACGCATATTTGCTTTGCATTTAAAACTCAATTAAAACTAAATTTCTTGGAAATATCTAAAACCAAAGGTTCAATTGGGTATTAATTTGTCTGAGATTACAGTGCATTATATAATATTTGAATAGATGAAGGGTTTACACAATTAATAGACTAAGTTTACTTATATATGTTTTCGTTTGTATTAAACTTATTATTATTATGGGCATTATTAGTCACAAATGGAGTTCAGGATAAAACATGTAAACGATAAACAAGTGTATTATGCTGAATGTCCACTAAAACTGTGACTACCTAAAAAGCAAGACTACTTTTGTTAACTATTTACAAATATCAAGGAGATTGCAAATAGCACTTAAAACGTGTGTTTTCTTAACTCAAAAACACTTGACTAACAAATTAAAAGTGTGTGAAAAGTCTGTGCAAACATTGTGTAAGTCTCGAGAATTAATATATTAATTCTTATATAGCTTTCCATCTATTCTGTGAAAATAAATTATATTCTCTTATATTCCACTCGAATACACATAATATTCTTGCGGTGGGTCTCCCCCTCTCAATGTATGTCTCTGTCATACCATACCATAAGACTATCATTCATTCAATTCTTAACTCCATTCAGACGATGAGCCACACAATTGAATGGATTGTGAATTATATCGCAAAATACTTCTTAATATCGTATATATTGTATACAAAAACCGCAGACAAGACAGACACCAGTTGTGGCCAAAAATTAGATCATAAGTTGGTTTTATAGTGGATGTGAAGAATACTTCAAGAATTAGAAAAGAATATTCAATAGACTAAAAGTCCCACATTATGTTCACTACTATATTACGGATATTTTTATACTGACATACAATATATCTAAATATAAGATAACGTTTTTATCTCTATCTATACGATTGGCTTTTCATATATTATGATACAATGTGTTTATATTGTATACTATAAAGACGTATAAAAATATATCATAACTTAATAAATATTCTGTAGTACTTATATATTATACAATACCCCGGGTTTTTGGGAAGAACAATAGGATTCTGGAAACAAAAAACATTATTTTATATACAATACGATAGTTTATTCGGAGGGACTTATGCTGCGAATAGCAGTTATATTCTGTGTATTATTTTGTGAATCAGAAAATCAGTGCCAGAATTGATAGGTTATGGGAAAGTGGGAGAGAGTGTAAGTGAATGTAGAGTTTGGAGTAGAGTTTGAGTAGTAGTAGTATATTGAGAGCAAAAGTAACGAAAAATATATACATTTATAGTGGATGTGAATAAATAGGAGACCCAAGAATTGAACAGAAAATCCAATTGTGAGCCGTATTTATGAGAAACAGTAGAGTGAAGTGAAATGAGACGATAGGCTGAGAATCGCCAGAAGATTTCGATGCGAATTACGGTTCACTATAATAAACACTTATACTATATGTGATAACCTAACTCACTATAGCTCTCCCCTATTTTTGTTATGGTGAATACTATATGTGTTAGTGTGCTATTTTTCAGCTCGCTGATAACATACCCATAACTCTTAACATAATAATAAAACTTAGAGCACAGAATCAAATGTGAATTGTATTTCAATGTAATTACTTATAAATTATAAACACACATATAGTAGAGAAAATGTACACTGTATATAAAAGTACACTTTACGCTAGTTGTTGTATATTACACTGTTTAAAAACATTAATTAATTAAAACACATTTAAATTTAAATTTTTAAAAATCACTATTTATTTTATATTTAATTAAAAAGCTTTTAATTAAAAAAATTTTATTTAACTTTTTTGATGTTTAAATTTATAAACAATTATATTATTTGACAGAATCACACAATAATTTTATTAAATTACCTTTTTTTTAAGTAGAAATCATTTAATTTAATTATTTTTAATTTTTAAATATTTCACAAACTCTTTAACATTTTACGTAAAAGTTTGCGAAGAAATAGATATAAATATTTGGAGATTAGTATTAAAACACAAACTTTTTTCGCATTCACTCTCTCACACAGTTAGCTTGTGTCGCACCGTTAGCTTATGGTTTTACAGCGCGAGAGACACACTTGTGGCTTGGTGATTGACTCTCGTGACCATCCAACACACTCTCACTTGACATGCCGCTCACTTCCCTTAACCACAAGCTAGCGTTAGCGACATGTGTTGTATTCTCCGATTGACACGACAATCTGTGTATGGGAGAGAGTGAGTGAGTGAGTAGTGAGAGAGAGCATAGAGTTTGGTCTACTTTTGTGTGACAGGGATGGGTAGTATGGAGAGCACTGTACGGCAGTTCAAAAGCCTGTGTTCTATATGCGTGTGCTTTGACTGTATGTATGGGAATCAGTGCCCAAAAGCATTCGTAAACTATACACTAGTTATCAGAATCTCATTCTCGACTCTCTCTCTCTCTCTCTCTCTCTCTCTCTCTCACTCTCACTCACTCACTCACTCACTCACTCACTTACTTACTTACTCACTCACACTCAAACAATTATTTTCTTAAACAAAAAAAGATTCGTAAGATTTGTTGGGAGAGAGAGAGAGAGAGAGTCCATACTCTACACTTCTGATTTACAATTCACTAAAAACCCATATTTAACATAATTAAAAAGTAAACACACAAGTGATTACCTGCTTTTGTTAAACATTTAGTAAAGTAACAAAATTATTTAATAAACTCGTACTTTGGTCATTTGCTAATAATGTTTGATAGACTATCCAGTAGTCAATATCTGTATATTGTTACAATACCTCAATTATAATACACTTTAACACAATCCATTAAATGAATTGAAAATTACTTAAAACACTTTAATTCAAAATTGCATTACTTTAAAAAGTATAATTGAATATGATGTTTAAGTTTAAAAAGAATTAAGTTCAGCTATGTTAAAACCTTAAAATTAGCGTACCCCACTTTTACATGCTCCATGTGCAAAACAATATATTAGCAGCGTAAATCTCGATTAAAGTGATAAATAAGCTGGATACATAATAAGCGAGAGATTCTGTCAATAACTACTGTATAATCATCGGCGCCGGCATTTAGTAAATAAAATAAATAACTTATAAATACCACTGTATATGGCATGGGTGAATATAAGTTAGTACACATTAGTTGATTTACGCTCGAGTGTTATGTACACATGTAGTATATTTACTAACAGAGAGTCAGCGGGTAGTGAAATACATAGAGAATATACGGGAGGGTAAGGATAGTGAGTTGTGATCTGTGGTGAGATTTTTCATCCATAAATAGTCAATACGATCTCATCGGTGGGTCAGACCCTCTCTCGACTCATCCATCTATTATGGAAAGTACCCGAAAAGTACTAAAAGTATCAGCGAGAAAAAAAACTACCAGACCTTCGCACTGGTAGTCACTAATGGTATTAATATTTGTGTTGTGTGTGGGAGACATACACGCAATTATTATGTATTGAATGCACAATCTATTGAATGTATTCACGGAATAAATCGAAAGTTTGTTTTCCACTAAATAGTAGTTTTTATCTCTTAATAGCATATATAGTATTCACAAATAGATTCGTTGATCTCATTGTGTAGTGCACTCGTTGAATGATGTGCTCTCCCTTTCCTCCCGTCTCTCTCACTCTTTTAACATCAATACTTTCAACACAATGGGAAGTACTGTAAGAGTTTTATTGTATATTACGGGAGTCATAGTGAACATCCATTGAGAGTCTGCTATAAGTTGTAAAATGTTGTGAATTCCCAGTGAAAAAGTGTACATATAATCTACTATTGTATGTACACTATTAGCAAAAAGTTATGATAACCTACTTATCTCTGACCCTCATTATTATCGGTTCATAATAGCAAGTGTTAACCGTATAGAGTGTTGCACTTGTTTAATATATTTGCGGGTACGGTATGTACTGTATGTTTGGACTGGGATTTTGGAAAAGTAGTTATAGTATGGTATTTACACAATAGATAGTCAGTTGCATACATACTATGA
>CAJPVJ010001242.1:0-17258 GCA_905397405.1 Oppiella nova | reverse complement strand
GATCATCCCCGACGGAGTGGCCGACAGACAGGGAGGCCTTCGCAGAGGCGATCAACTCATATCAGTGAACGGCGTGAACGTCGAGGGAGAGAATCACGAGAAAGCGGTCGAACTGCTGAAGGCGGCCATCGGCAAAGTGGTTCTTGTGGTCAGATATACGCCCAAAGTGTTGGAAGAGATGGAAATGCGTTTCGATAAACAAAGACAAATGAGACGAAAACCAAATCCGTGAATCCCTCGTCTGATGACACGTTTCTTACAAAATATTTAATAATAATTTCATTTTAATATTTTAATTAATGACTAATTTTTGTAACAATTTGTGGTGTTTTTGATATCAATGAATTTGTCGCCAATTCGAGGGATTATTATACGCCAGAAATAGCGGGCAGTGAAGTAATAGCGATAAACTCTGACCTATTTTTGTGTCCAATTTTTTTTAGACAAAAACAGACAATTTATTCAACGATTAGGACTTTTTTCAATTCAAGTGAATGTGTTTTAATAATTACTGTCGACTTTGTGTGCGATTCCGATCCACGTCTGAAGCCATGCTATCATCTCTTCTTTACTCAACTCTATTGGATTCAAACCTCTCATAAAACAGGCCTTTAGTTCCCAAACAGACAAACCATTTGTGTTTTCGTTAATAATTGCGTTAATAATAATGTGTTTGCAAAGAGTGTGTTCACTAACCGTTTTGATTTGATCCAAATTTAGTGACTGAATGCCTGTCCTATCGATTGCCAAATCTAATTCCCGTACAAATCCGATGTGATTTATAAGTCGAGACCTTTTGCCCAATGGAAAGGCATTCAAACCGTACATACGACACAACTCTGTCTGAAATACGATATTCAGTATAAGTGTTTAGAAAAGTAATCAATAATTATCTGAATGTAATTTAGATGAAAATGTTGTTAGAAATTGTTTTTCTGAATGCTTTTCCAATGCGATTAATAACCAATTTTATGCAATTTTAGACTCGAAATAAATTTTCAATAGATTTTATTAGTTGTCAATTATTTGATTACCAAATGTTTGGACTTTAAGTATTGCATTCCGTATGGTTTGTCTCTGAACACCGGTTTCATGTCTAATATGTGGTCAACACTGGGATGAGTGCCGCTCCCGAGCGCAGCGAATACGAGTCGACACTTCTCGCGGAGATTGTCTTCGGATGTGACAAAAGGGAGTCTGCTTTGAATGCATCTGAAGACTGGTCTGAAGTGATACAATTGCTTCTTGTGGTGCATCGTCTGAAATGTCTGTCTCTGTTCCAGTGTCCAGAAGTGCGATGAAAGCAGTTGTTTGGGGAACCAATAGGCCAACGGAAACACCACATAATTGGCGAACGGCAGGGCAGACACCAACAGCACCGGACCCACGCGTGCCATGTCTTTAGGAGTCCTCATGTAGACCATGAGCTCATTATATGTCAATTCATGGACTCGTCGGCCATCGAAGAGTTGCTTTGAGATCTGCAAGTATTGCACGACATCTCCGTAGAAGTCTTTGGCGCCTATATGTGTGGCAATCATTATAATCATGTCATTGTCTGGCAATCAATTTCATACAAACCAATGGTGAACACTCTGTAGATCTTGAAAGTCTTGGGAAAGCGCTTCTCGAGGACGCGTTCATAGCTTTCAATGAATCTGAAGAACTGTCTGGAGATGAATCTCTTGACGCCGGACAAGGGTTTGACGTAATTATCATCGAATGGCTTCTTATCACAGAAGTGGCGACAAATGAGTCGATTGGCAGACATGGCATCGGATGGCAATGGAGTTAATCGTATCTCTGAGGCAATGGATAATTGTTTGACATTTTTGACCACAAATTGTGACCAAATTTTGCTTTTCATTCAAAAACTCAATTCAATGATGAAATCTGCGGCAAGCCTTCGATAGCATTGGAAAGCATTGACACAAACACCAGATGTCTCCTCACGTGTCAGTCGCTTGTCATCCGTTTGTTTGCATACACTTTGCGTCACATCTTTGGACACAATCTTTGCCACCGATTATCACCGAAAATGATCAATGGTTTCCCCAATCAAAAGATGGATCCCAGGGTTTGTATGTATCGGTTGGGCAATAAGACGAGGAAAACCGTGAACAAGGCGTTGGACACGGATTGCGGTGATAGTGATGTGCTCAACGAATCCGTGGCTGAACTCAAGAAAGTGATGGACACTGAAGACGATAACAAACAGCTATTTTCGTACGACTCGCTGTCTTTGATACACAAATGTCTGCAACGAATTGATACCAATTATGAGCTCTATTTCTACCAACTCTTGGATGAATGTCGTGTTGTTTTACCACAATCTCGAAAGGTTTGTCTCAATCTGACATTGAGCTCATGAGTGGCTAACAAAGCATTGTTTCGTTTGTTGCCTTAAGAACAAAGAACTTGAGGACAGATTACTTGACTTGAATTGCAAGCAGTCGTCGAGAGATTACAAATCAATGACCTCTTCAGTGAGTGTGGGCTCGAGTCCATCGAAAGAGACCCCAGAAGTCTCTTTCGGAAGCGAATGTAAGCCATTGTTTTGGGAGATATTTATTCATACAGTTGTCTTAACCTCCATTTGATCCAATAGTCCGCGAAATGCGTCCGACACTCATAGCCGTTATCAACGCATTTGTCACAATCGGTGGTACATTCCTCTTCTGCTACAAAGCGGTCGAATATTCACTTCCAGAGCCACACGTCTCCACTGTACTTACCATTGAATGGCTTCCAGAAGCTCTTGAGACTAAAACAGATACTCTTATACTTCTTATAGCAGGTGTTGAGCGGACTGTTCGGGGCGTTGATCGTAGCCGTGGCTGAGATGTACTTCTTGGTCAGAATTATCTAATCATTTGTTTTGTCACTAATTCTTAAATATATTTACTGTTAACTAATTTAAGGTATATTTTACACAATTATGTAATAAACGGATCAATAAATGGATTAAAGTTCTTAAGCAATGGATTACATGAAAATGAATCGTTTTGTTATGCGATTACTGCATGAGTTTAATGTTCAGGTGATTTAGGTATATTTTACACAATTATGTAATAAACGGATCAATAAATGGATTAAAGTTCTTAAGCAATGGATTACATGAAAATGAATCGTTTTGTTATGCGATTACTGCATGAGTTTAATGTTGAGGTGATTATCATCGTCTGGAAGACCATTGGATGACTCGTTGCTGAAGAGCTCGACGGGAACTGTTAGCGGAGTTTTCTCGGGCATCAGTAGCGCTGACGGCTGTCGCCGCGACTCCAGATGTCGTTCCAACTCTTCGGAAGTCATGTGACCATCGATTGTGCTGTTGACCGATGAGGTGCTGCTGACCGACGCCTTCGATGACTGCGAGCAAGTGGTGGTCAGCGATGGCGGCAACGCAGAGGACATTGTCTCGCCTTTGAATTGAGTGGTCGTAATGGGCGCCGAAGAGGGCAACGAAACGCTCACTTGTGTGGCCGTCGACTGAGATCTCGAAGGCTTTCCCGTGGAACTGCTTCGTGATCGGGAAGTGCTTGTCGTTTGAGTATTTGTCTTCTTCTTACGGGAAGTGGTGTTTGCGTTGGTCTGCGACTCACTGGTCGTGGCGTTGCTCTCAATCTTCTTCTTCTTAGTGTCCATTTTTCTCGACTCCGCGTCCGAATCGCTGGACAGCGTGTCCTCCGAGTCCGACGTCGACGACTCGATCTTCTCGTACTGCAAGAGTCGGTCCAAGAGGTAGGACTTGTCGCGACTCACTTGAAGCAGCTGTCGCTCAGATTTCTTAAGCTCTTCGGTGTAGCACTCATTCTCCTGCAAAGTATGACAGAGATTATCATCAAAATGCGCTCATCGGGAGTGATGGTCACAGCAATGCATACGTATATCAATAGCTTGAGTTTCCTCTTGAGGTGAATGTATTTCTGTTTGTAATCTATTTTACCGTTGAGTCGATTATCATCACAAATGGGCATCTTTTGCGGCGATTCAGTGGTCAGCAAACGTATGCCTCGAGTGGTGGGACAGACACCACGCAAACGGCTGATCGCATGGACAGCCAAACCACGAATCAATGGTTCAATGGTTTGTTGTTTTTGTCGATTGAAAAACGCTTTTAAAAAACAAAACTCAAAACAAAAGCCTCAATGAGTGTCACAAACATTACGTCCCACGAGTGGGTGAGAGAGAGAGAGTGAGTGAGTGAGAGAGAGAGAGAGTGAGTGAGTGAGAGAGAGAGAGACTGTGAATGAGTTTTTAAACGCGAGTCCGAGTGTTGTGTTGCGAAAAGTATCGACGAAAACGTGTTTTTCAATCGCGAGTCAAGTCTCTGGCGATGAGAGAGAAATGATTTGTGAATTAAATACGAGTTTTACACACAAAACACGTTATTATTAATGCATTTGTGAACCACTTTTTACTATCGCTTTCACTCGCAGTCCGCGTTATAAACCACTGAATTGTCTCCACTTTTGCATTGCATTCACTGCACACCAAGTGATTGATTGTTGGCTTTCACTATGATTTGAGTTATCGTTTCAATTGATGTAACACTCAGTCGTTTCACTTAATTATCCGATTATCTCAACGATTGATATGATGGCCAAAAATGTGGACAACTCTCACATCAATGAGCGAAGACTTCGACCCATTTATGGTATGATTTTGTCACCCAATTGGTCCACACTTGCGGACACGAAATATCTGTATTTTATGGCATTTTAATGTACTTTTGATTCATAAAACTCTCATTATTTGCATTTAATCTATAATTTCATAAACATTTCAAACCATTTGTTTGAATGATTTTGTGTGGCATTGGTGTCAACCCTTTGAAACCCACATCTCATGCATGCGTTTACCGGCGATTGACTACTGATTGGTGTGTTGTGTGACCCGATGGACACCCGATGGACAGACTGTCTCGACAACGGCAACAACAAGAAGGCTCTTCAGGAGGCGGACAAAGTGCTGAAGAAGCAGAAGGACTTGGTTTGCGCTAAAGTGCTGAAGTCGTTGGCGCTCTTAAGACTCGGCCGACAGGAGGAGAGTCTTCGTCTCCTACAAGAAGTCCACTCCGACTCACCCACTGATGACTCCACACTACAGGCGATGACTATATGCTATCGAGAGCTGCATAAAAGTGGGTCACATGTGATGGTTGGGTGCCATTTGAGCCCCGATTTAATGGATATGTTTTATCAGTTGAATTAATAGCCGACGCCTACGAGAAAGCGCTGAAAAAGGAGCCGAAGAACGAAGAGCTTCACTCACATCTGTTTATGGCTTACGTCCGGTTGAGTGACTACAAGAAGCAACAGTTGGCGGCTATTAATCTCTATCGACTGAAACCCAAGAATCCCTACTATTTTTGGGCCGTTATGAGTGTCTTAATGCAGGTTATTATTAGTTGTTTTGCTGTCAATTCAGTTGTTTTGCTCTCAATTGGGAGTCAAATGAAGGGCTAACTTGTGATTCAATTGATGGACAGGCTATCAGTGCAAAGGACGCGACCATCGCTCAGACGGTGACACTTCCGTTGGCGGAGAAGATGTGCAAAAAGTTTTTGGACGAAAATAAGATCGAAGCCGAGGCTGAGGTCGAGCTCTATATTCTGATTCTGGAGAAGCAAAAGAAGTACAACGAAATGCTGGCGCTTATGGACAGCCCTATCGGCGCTAAACTCAGCAATCATTTGGACTTTTTGTTCAAAAGAAGAGCCGATCTCTTGAGGCTTTTGGACAGATATGAAGACGCGTTCGAGGCATACAAACAATTGATTGATAATAATTTGGATCAAATTGATTACTACAAGGAAATCATTAGTATATCGTTTGCGTTGAATGACAAGTCAGGCAAAGACTCGAATGCCACTCAAAACCATTACTTGTGTTTAGTAATGAATTTTATAGACAATTGTATCGAAAAGAGTGGCATTAGTTCGGCATTAGTTGATGACAACAGAGCGGATCAGCCAAAGCCGGTGCCGCGTCTAAGAGGTCCTTATTTGGCGAAAATGCTTTTGTTTGGTTTGTTAGACAAACGGCAACGAACTCAGGGAGACGTCCAGCAACTGCTCAAACAGATGACTAATTCCGCCACTGATTTGCTGTTTGAATATTTCGTTGAATTCGGTTCAAAACAAGCGGCTATTTATGACTTGTTTTATGCTTTAGAAGAGATCCACTTAACTGAAGAGGAGGTCCAGACTGTGAGCATTAAGTGATGTTTTTTGCAAAAGAATTAATTATTTTTATCAATGAATTGACAGTTAATTCTTGAGATGAAACAATCGATTTCTCGTATATCACAAGATTATAAAGACTTGAATTCAATGCATAAGTTGATGACTTACCACTACGTCCGCCACTTTTTGGGACAAAATGACGCCTTGAGTAGAGATAATCGACAGAAACTGGTCGAGCATTTGAACGAAATGTACGAAAACTACTACAAGAATATAATTTTGAAGAGTGATGTCATGCCAACCGAAGCCCAATCGACGGATCCGTTTGTGACTCTTATGGCGTGTATTCTATTCGCGGACAACGATTTAGACGACGATATGTTGAGTCAAACGATTATACTTCTGGAGAAATCGCTAATCAAAAGTCCGGCAAATTTTCACTTTAAGCTAATGTTAATAAAGTTATATAATATGATGGGAGCGGTCGGTGCTAGTCATTCACTACTGGAGTCGCTGGACGTCAAGCATATTCAATACGACTCACTCGGATATGTGATTACGACTGCCATGATAACCGGCGCCCACTTCACCTCCAGTTCCCAACTCTTGGGAAATACACTTAAGTTTTATTCGGCAAACTTCAAAGATGTGAGTGTTTTATGTCTTGATTTTGTGTGAAACGAGTTTTAATTGATTTGATATCTTGTGGACAGACTTTAGACTATTTGATATCGTGTTATAAATTCGGTTCGTTTACTAAAGTCCAAGAGATTCTCAGTTTTCGGGATCGACTCAACAATTCATTGCAATACTGTTTGTCAGCCGTTGAGCGAATGGTTTTGGATCTGATCTTAGAGACTAAAAAGTAGTTACGATTTGTTTTGTTGGTATTGATTGTCATTGTATTATAATCTCTATTCGTGTTATTCTTTCAGTCATGACTCGACTAAAGATATAATAAATTATATGGAAATAGATGTCGAAAATGATAAGTTTGTGTGGAATGAGATCTCCGATAACCGAGACTTTAGTGTTATTCGAAGTAATCATCAAAAAAGCGAGCGATTAATGAAAGACAATGAAAAGCAGACATTTGCCGACGAAATACTATGGCTTAAGATCAGGAATTTGATAATCAGAGCGATCGCTGCCTCACATAATCTCGCTTCGGGTAAACCTGAGGTCTCTAAAGAGGAGTTCACTAATAATAACACCAAAAACGGCGCCGAAACTAATGGCACAGTTATCCGAAGTAATGCCGATATGTTGAGAGATCTCTCGCTGAAGTTTAAAGAATATATCTCTTGTGTCCACTCATCGAAATTTGCAGATTCTTTGGTTCGTTACTTGTTTTTGGTTTAATTAAAAGTAAATATTAAAATTGTTTTACTTTATGTGTTTAGATATCCATCGATGGCCCCAATCGGTCGCGAATTGTTTTATTTAGTAAATTCAGTCATTTTCAAGTAATTGTAACTCTAATTGATTTTATACTCGGTTTGAATGACAATCCAAAAGAGGAATCGTTGTTAACTGATATAAAATCCGGTGATATATTCGCCATAATTGTAGACAAATTAGAAGAAGTGGTTAAGAATACAAAGACATTATTCTGTATTCAGTCAACTCTGGAACAGTTGATGGCTTAAGATCAGGAATTTGATAATCAGAGCGATCGCTGCCTCACATAATCTCGCTTCGGGTAAACCTGAGGTCTCTAAAGAGGAGTTCACTAATAATAACACCAAAAACGGCGCCGAAACTAATGGTACAGTTATCCGCAGTAATGCCGATATGTTGAGAGATCTCTCGCTGAAGTTTAAAGAATATATGTCTTGTGTCCACTCATCGAAATTCGCAGATTCTTTGGTTCGTTACTTGTTTTTGGTTTAATTGAAACTAAATATTAAAATTGTTTTACTTTATGTGTTTAGATATCCATCGATGGCCCGAATCGGTCGCGAATTGTTTTATTTAGTAAATTCAGTCATTTTGAAGTAATTGTAACTCTAATTGATTTTATACTCGGTTTGAATGACAATCCAAAAGAGGAATCGTTGTTAACTGATATAAAATCCGGTGATATATTCGCCATAATTGTAGACAAATTAGAAGAAGTGGTTAAGAATACAAAGACATTATTCTGTATTCAGTCAACTCTGGAACAGTTGACGAATGCAATCGAGACGTTGAGTATAGCAATCATTTTTTTGGGATTCTGTCAATCAATTATGAAAAGCTCTTTGAATATCAATTCAAATAAAAAGAATCGAAGAAAGAAAGAGACGTCCGGATCAGCTGAAGAGACCACCAGTGGTTTAGTGAAGACATACGATTCACTGATTTCCAAGTTTGAAGAGTCGGCTCAACGTATTGACACAATTCTCAAGTCCCTCAACATATCGTCCGTTTTTGACGAACGCTTTGCTTCCAATCAATCAATGGTTTGTTTATTAGATTTCAAGAATAAGTAAATATTTTAATTAATTTTATATTTTGCTTATGAATTATTCTCAAGTCCGTCAACATATCGTCCGTTTTTGACGAACGCTTTGCTTCCAATCAATCAATGGTTTGTTTATTAGATTTCAAGAATAAGTAAATATTTTAATTAATTTTATATTTTGCTTATGAATTAGAAAAACGAATCGATTGCCGAATCAATTAAAGACAAAGTGTCCAAAAGCTATGTTCAGTCGCTTAATGAGTTGTCAATACTTTTTGTTTTGTTCAATAATATAAATGTTTGTGAAGCTAACATTACAATATTGGTTAAGTATACCAAAAAGGTTACGGAATTCTGATTATATGTAATTTAATTAACTTTCTTAAATATATTTTAGGCTAAATAAAGCTTAAATTAATTAGACGAAATTATTAGTGTATAACAAATTTTTAAATGAAATGCTGTTTTAAGTTTATTTTAATTGTATTGAAATCTATAAGCTTTTCGTACGAATGAACAATAACTGGAATTTATTGACAAATAAATAAATAATTGAATTTTTATTTGTATCGTACGGTATTACTTTTTGTTTTACACTACTGTAAGTTACGGTTATAATTTTGTGAATCCTTTTTAAATATGGTACATAGTTTTAGTTGACTTTAGTCTTAGATTTTATTTATTAACTATACTGTATCTAATAATTTAGCCTACAATTTATAAACATTGTACAATTATGTTATGTATTGTATTGTATTGGTAAATGGCTAAAATCATCAGTATGATTTTACATAATGAATGAATTAATTATGAATTCAATGACAATGAATAAAATAGTAATGCATTGGATGCGCGAGACATGGGTTAGTGAATAGAATTGAATGCATTCTTCCATTCATTTGAATGAATTTCAATTGAAATCAATTTTTCAAACAACAGATACAGTGAATAGAAATTAACAATTTATTCATACAATCAACGGATCTCTTTATCCGACCGACAGTTCCCTTAACCACAGAAAGACAGATATTATAGTCAATACCGATATCTCTATTAATAAATAGTATAAAGTCTTTAATCGATTTAGTTTATTTTAATTGTATTGAAATCTATAAGCTTTTCGTACGAATGAACAATAACTGGAATTTATTGACAAATAAATAAATAATTGAATTTTTATTTGTATCGTACGGTATTACTTTTTGTTTTACAGTACTCTAAGTTACGGTTATAATTTTGTGAATCCCTTTGAAATACGGTACATAGTTTTAGTTGACTTTAGTCTTAGATTTGATTTATTAACTATACTGTATCTAATAATTTAGCCCTCAATTTATAAGTATTGTACAATTATGTTATGTATTGTATTGTATTGGGTAAATGGCTAAAATCATCAGGATGAGAACTTACATAATGAATGAATGAATTATGAATTCAATGACAATAGTTAGCGCGAGACATGGGTTAGTGAATAGAATTGAATGCATTCTTCCATTCATTTGAATGAATTTAAATTGAAATCAATTTTTCAAACAACAGATACAGTGAATAGAAATCTTGTTAAATAAGTATGTTAGTTGCCTAGAGAAATAGGCTGGCTGTCAAGGGAATTGGTGTCTTTCTGTCTATAATATCAGTTATGGCTATAGAGATAATTATTTATCATATTTCAGAAATTAGCTAATAATAGCGAGAAGTCAATCAAATAATAAGTTTAATATCACGTCAGAGATAATGTTTGCCATCAGTTCAGGACATTCTGGACAACTGGATGAAGACAATTGTCTGGTCATTGCCGCGGTGAGTAGCGGTGGCTACTGTTAACCTCTGTTGCGATCGGAATCGGAGGTCAGATATCGGTCACGAAACGCAGCGCCTAGGCGAAATCTGCTTCTGTAGTGAGTTTGCGTAGGTTACCGTGTCTGCAGGCAAAACACGACATCATTACTACCAGAGATGTCAATCGCAGACACAATGGACTTGACTTCAGATCAGTCACTGAAGAGGAAGTCTGAGACACTTCAGACGGTCGGTAACCGGTTGGCTAACAGTGGTCTGTACGTCGAGGCCATCAGATACTACTCGAAGGCCATCGCCCTCTACGACGAGGACTACCGACTCTACTGTAACCGCAGTTTCTGTTACGAAAGGCTTATGAAGTTTGAGGACTCGTTGGCCGATGCCTTGCGTTCAGTGATACTGATGCCCACCCGTCCGAAACCATACTTCCGTCAGGGAAAGGCGTTGATTGGACTCAAGAGGTATACAGACGCAGAGAAAGCCTTTCATAAAATTCTGCAAATGAATGGCAAATGTGAGGACACGGCAAAAGAGCTCTTGAAGACTAGGTATTTGGCGCTCAGAGACAATGGAATGGACGTCGAGGCGGCCTCTCTGGCGGCCATCAGTCACGACACTATCGATGAAGCCATCAAAGCCTCGGCAGACAATCGAATGATTACAATAGGAAGCGATGGGTCGCCGAAGACTTCGACAATGAATGACACGAATTCTGGAGACGATATGAACGCAGCCATCGGTGGCCACAAATCTGGTGCTAATTTTCAGGACAATGAGCGCCGGTTCAGAAAGCACTGGACGCCGACAGACAAACAGTTCCTACCATTCAATCAGCGCTTTCACGATAATCGTCAACAACACTACCGGCGCTCTCAAAGTCGGCCTCCGGGTGCCCGAGTCAGCCAAACCTCGTACGGAAACAATAGCGCAACCGTTACTTCATATTTGCCAAAGAGATCTCATTCGGTGGACAACATTAATCGGGTGAAGAGGTCTGAACAGCCGACCCTTCCAGTGGACAACTTCAGTGCTAAGCGATTCAAAGGTACCGGCGCTGACACGCAGAACCATTTGCCGAAGAATCTGTTCGGATATAAAGGCCTATGGATTGGGAACGTGTCGCCCGACTGTAAGCCCGCACTCCTGCGCCAGATATTCATTCGGTACGGCCCACTGGACTACGTGAATGTGCAGGGGGTCAGCATGACGCGAAAGCAGTTGATGGTGTTGGTGGTCTCGGGCTCTCATCGGTAGCGGCGTGAGATACCGGTCTGTCACTGGCCGCAAAGGTTGCCAAAGGCTGGGGAACACAAGGCTATCATTCCGTCCAACGATCAGAAGGACTTGCATTACATGCGTCCCTATCAGCCCCGCGGCACCAATGAGTGCTACTTCTGGCGCACTTGACCGGCGTTTCCAACGGTTTCCGACCCCTTGTGTTCCGATTCATTCCGTCCAACGATCAGAAGGACTTGCATTACATGCGTCCCTATCAGCCCCGCGGCACCAATGAGTGCTACTTCTGGCGCACGACTGGGTGTCGGGACTTCAACTGTCCGTTACTTCACTATCCCGTGTGTCGGGGCATCGACTTCCAGCCCTGGATGCACAAGAAGTGCCATAAGAAGTGCTAAAAGGATATGATTATAGCATACCCTCTGATACTAAATACTGTCAATATTCTCATCTATTCGTCAATTTTTCTCAATTTTTTGTGATTTTATTTAATTTATTCTGAAATCCATAGTATTCTTATTATAAACGTTATACAGTTTATTATATATTAGAAAATGTCTTACGATTAATACTAAATTCAATTTAATTATAATAAAATATTTTATAAAACCTTATTATTATTTCATTTGGAATTAGTTTAGTTGTGTTTTTAGTTAGTGTTAATTTATAATTTATAATATATAATATACAGGTTAATTTGTAAATAATGTTAATATAAATATACAAATAAATATTAAGAACTTTATATAATGAGAGATCTGATCACTCGCTCAATGAAGTGGAAATCGATTCTTCGTCCAAGACTTCAGGGTTTTCATCGATAGTCAATGAATTCTTATCATTAATAGTATCCACGAAAGTCTGCAATTCGTGGAGAAGAATCCAAATCGATGTCAGGAGTGAACAACAGAAGAAGGTTTTGCTGAACCAATACAACGATTCGGTGAATTGGATGCCATTATCGGTCTGAAGCAATAGCTGCGAGGATATGATCGCAAAGACACCAATTCCTGAATTCATAAGACATCTCAAACACCGATAGTTTGAGCCGCTGTTCAGAAGTATTTGTTGAGTGATTTCTCCCTCTCTGAGACATTTGACTGCATAAACGAGAACCATACCAATGGGTCCTCCCATTAGAAACGATACGATCAGTGAAAGTATGAATTTTGTTAAATAATAGCCAATTCTCTCAATAAAAACCACAAAACAAATCACTCCAAACATAGAGAATATTGCAAACAGAATCCAAACTATTTGATAGTAATTGAAGTGAGATCTAATGACTATATTGTTAGGAATTTTCGAGTAAATAGTCAATTGATCCTTATTTTCATCAGATTTCTCCACTAAACTGAATGTCTGTTTAGTCGTTGTCATGAAATTCTGTACCAAATATTCTCTTTCATAGGATTCCCCAGTTCGCGGTCTTTTGATCGTATAAACAGTGAGTCCGCATAAGAATATTGTCGTTCCTTCAGGCGCTGAAAGGCTGCACGAAATTCTGTCCATTTCTGGCAATTTGATCACTCGATACAAATGAATGCGAATATCCTTTAAAAACATATCTTCTATAGCTTTCGTAGAGAATGTAAATTTCGGAGCTATTCATACATTCAAACAATTATTTAAATAAAAATTTGCAATATTTTTAAAATCATTAGAAAACAAACATTCTGTATGTTTTACCTATGCTTTCCTTGTCTGGTGTGAAGAATTCAATACTAATCGTCGACTTTTCGTCCAATTCTTGTGATCCTTTCCACAAACGTAATGTGATTTTATAGCAAAACAATGCTGTGTTTCGTTTGCACGAAGAATAGATGTTTAAGTTTTCGATGAATTTGTCGTTCAATGAGTCGAATATAAAAGGAATTATCAAAAGAGTGACAAAAATTGTCCAAAAAATTACGATTATTATGAATATGAAGTCATGTTTGACATCACAATTACAGCCCTGTTTTCGATGAATTTGTCGTTCAATGAGTCGAATATAAAAGGAATTATCAAAAGAGTGACAAAAATTGTCCAAAAAATTACGATTATTATGAATATGAAGTCATGTTTGACATCACAATTACAGCCCAAATGGTTGTCGTAAACCTCTGGCCAACACTTCTTTAAAGAATAGCTGACTTTTGAATTCTGCATCTTTTGAGCGCAGAATACGATATACGAGTCATCAATAGATAAGTCTGAAGAAATAGATCCATGACTTCCATTCCATACCAACACATCCATCTCGATGGATAAGAATAGCTGACTTTT
Source organism: Oppiella nova (assembly GCA_905397405.1). Taxonomy (NCBI): domain Eukaryota; kingdom Metazoa; phylum Arthropoda; class Arachnida; order Sarcoptiformes; family Oppiidae; genus Oppiella; species Oppiella nova. Next base: position 3,321 of record CAJPVJ010001242.1, on the reverse strand, counting down.
GAATTCTGCATCTTTTGAGCGCAGAATACGATATACGAGTCATCAATAGATAAGTCTGAAGAAATAGATCCATGACTTCCATTCCATACCAACACATCCATCTCGATGGATGACTTCGTGTCCAATGGATAATCAGTGAATGCAATCTCTTCCGAGTGGTGTTTCTTAAGATTCAAATCTGTAATACTTGTGATGACTTGATTCTTGTCAGAGATCTTGAAATTAATTTCGTATTTCAAATGAGAACTCAAATTACGTTTTGAGTCCTCTTTAATCCAAACGAATAATAAAAACTTTGAATTCATTTCGTGTGAGAAGTCCGGAGAGAAACTGATATTAAATTTTGACGACTCTTTGGAAATGGATTTAGTGATAGTTATGTATAGAAATAAAAACTCCTTGTTTTTAGTCAAGAAAGACGATAACTTCTGCGGAAAATGTGTTGAATTTTTGTAAGTCTTTTGACAATAATCTGAACTCAAATGAAATCGTCTTTTATTGATGTCTGTAATTGCGGCCAACTTTTTGAAGTCATATATTTGAGTCCACTCTCCATAGCAAATGGATTTTATGTAATTATTTATGATTTGTGTCTTATTGGTGACCACTGGACAGACAATGCATACAAGTGTCACAAACACTGTTATCTTTGAAAACATCTTTGATAACAAAATTTAAAAACAAAAATTTTTACGAATCGCGTGAATATTACAGTAAAAGAATATTCTATACTCAATGTTATGCCGGTTTACTGAATGCTACAACAATTGATTTAAACACACAGTTGAATGAATGGCATTCAAATCTGAATTCACTAATCAATTGAATGAAATAAATGAAATGCAAAACTTACTGATAGTTACTAAAATGTTACTAAAATAAAAATACTGATATTTAGACACAACTTTTTTGAAAAGTTAACTACAGTGCTTTTGATTGCAAACATATTTTCATAATGACAGTCATACTTAAGGCACTGATATTTGTTTGTATGTCAATTGAAGCGGTCATCTGTGGTCCCAATTTGTCCAAAACGGCGGCAAAATAGACGCAATCGCTTACATCCACACAACGGGTCAGTACTTCTTCACGAGCGGCGGTTTCTATTGGTTTCTCAACGAAACACAACTTCCGCCCCAAACCGTCGGAACACCACTTCATAGGCCTTTTAAAAGAGGCGACGCCGCGGTGTTTGTCAACTTTGGGGCTATTTCTGAGTGTAGAGCACAGGGAAGGACTGAACAGGAGATCCATTTGATAGAGTCGTTCCCCGAAGGAAACAAAGTCATGGTTTTCAAAGTCGATCTATTCGTCTGGAATGAGACGGTAATGGACTTCAAGGCCGACAAAGTCTTGTCCGAAGCCAATGTGGACCTCAAGACACCGATAGACGCGGCCTTCACTTACCAGACGACTGATGTCCTACTCATACAGAAAGACAAGTACTTTGTGGTCGATATTAAAAACTTGTGTCAAAGCCCTCCCGGTGTGGCTCAAGGGTATCAGTCCAGCGATGTCTCTGATCTAAACGTTGGGCCGACTGTGGATGCGGTGACAGACATAGGGAACGACAAGATATTGCTCTTTCAGTACCCGTCCTATTGGCAAATGGCAGTCAATTCTCGGTCAAAAGGAAAGCTAACGGCACGTAAGGAGGGCTCAGCCATGAATCTCGTCGAAGGATTCTTACGATATCATAGTTCCCAGAATTGTAGCCATAGTTCCCATAACCAAGAAACTGGTCATTCTATGCCTACGGAATCGATTCCAAATTCTGGCGCTCAATATTCACGAGATATCAAATCGGAAATAAAAATAAAATCTGTTGTTATAGTCTTCGCAATCTATTATACGAATCGGGTTTGTGTTCATTACTTGTTATCAGTTTTTATTATATCTATACTTTAATCGCATAATAAACTAATTTAGTTTTATTTTTAAGTTTTTAAGTTTATACTGTGGATACATCTAGATTTAGTAGTGATACTTACAAGTTAGATTAGTCAATAAATTGTTGGTTTATCTGTCTAATTATTGTAATTATTATGGTTGTGGTTAGTTTTATGAATAAGAAAAAAATAAAAATGTGTAATAAATAATTCAAATCTCATACAATAACTAAAGCCATGAATTATGATACAGAAAACCTTTAATTAACTCACAATAAGTTTCTCATAGAAACTCCAATAATATATAATTAAAGGAAATCTGTTAAATATGCAGTACTATTACTGACACTTTGATGTAATGTTAAGTTTTATGAATATTTAACGGCTGAGAAATAGTGATAAAATTATAAGCCTTCCCTTCACACCAGGAATATCGGTGTCAAACAAAGTGTTGGAAAGTCTGTTGATTCGCTACTCAGACAACTCAACGCACTTGACGTTGGAGTCATTCATTCAATCTCTGGTCAAATTGCATCTCTCACACGGTCTGCACTTTTATGACACCCATTATATAAGATAACAAATCAATTAATTTAATCATTTTATGGCTATCCAAACGTCTTTTCATTTGATTTCTATTTCAAATAAAACTTTTATTTCATTTGAACAGAACGTTACAAATCATTGGAAAGGAAAGGAAAACATAATACCATTACTTTAGAAGAGGTTTAGATATAACTTATTTGAGTTGACATTAATAAAGCATTCATTGATTCATTTGTTTCTATTTCAGATGATCCTATCGACGGTCTACTCGTAAAACTAATAAAATTATATACAAATCGTTTATTTATTATTTAATGTTTAATTTAAAACTTTTTATTAATTAATCTAAGAAATAAATAAATAAAATTGTTATAAACCTTATTGAGAAAAATAAATACTGATTAAGTTAGAGGACAAACACATTGGACCTATTCATCAACAAAACCCTTAATTTAATTCATGTATTATTTAATTCTTTGTTTAAAATGTTTAAGTTTGAGAAATAAGTACTAAATTTGACACAAAAATGGATCTTTATTTTACACTAATATTTAAAAATGACACAATTGTCTGAAACTTTTTGTTTGACGAACCATTCATGCGATTCAATCCCTTTCCAAGTGATTCTACTATAGGGGAAAGGGTTCAGCATTTTTGTGAACAAAGATTTCAATTCTTGCGAAATGGAAGACTCACTGTAAGCCCGCACTCCTGCGCCAGATATTCATGAGGTACGGCCCACTGGACTACGTGAATGTCGTCCCCCAGTCGTACTGCGCTTTCGTCAACTACCACAACCACCAGAGCCCGAGAGTAGCCATCGCCGCACTCTATGGCCAGACAGTGACCGGCGTTTCCAACGGTTTCCGACCCCTTGTGTTCCGAT